>UCOH01005739.1:0-68467 GCA_900474275.1 Synergus japonicus
ATATATATATATATATATATATGTGTGTATATATATATCGAATCGCTCTTCTTGTCGTGTCCTCTCGTTACTATCGTAGAATTATATCGGCATAAATCTTTGATTTAATGCGCCAAAGTCTATTTATCGTTAATTCGATACCGACAGGAATGGCTGGACGAGAATATCACTGCTACTGGCAGGTGTCAATTAATCCAGAGGACGTAAATTTTGAATTACCCGTGAACGTCGCTCACGTCGTTTCACAATTTTAACATTGAACTTTTTTTCTACAGATAAAGCCGCAATTGTATTTAACAATTACTGTCATTTAATTAATAATTTTATCAAATTAATTAAATAGAAGATTGTCACGTGAAGAAGAATGTTGAGAAAATTTCCAATGTAACGTCCGTCATTCATATATTTAATTAAACTCCTAAAGTCAATATTTCCGCTGAGTCGATTCTCATTTTTATTTCCGATTTTTAAATACATAGAGACATTGCTCGATTGAATGAGAGACCAGAAATTGATCTTCTTTTCAACATTGGTAATACAAGCAATTTCGCGAAAGAGGACGCGAAATTAAAAAAGCATTCGATGAAACGTCATTCCTCTGCTATCGGTCATCGATCAGTCGCTCGAATAAGCGGAAACTGATATTGACAAGGTTGACGAGTTACGTCGACAGAAGTGACGTTTCACAAGCGATCTTTCTTCACTTTCTGCTTCTGTGTGTATACAAGCAGGTATCTACCTGGTTTTAAATTAATTCCTCTTCGCTGAACTTCACCAGCTGTGATATATTTATAAGAGTTTCGCGTAAATCATAGAGCGAGCAGTAGCGCCAGACGTTATACTTGCACATGAGAATACACGATTCATCGTGAATCGATAATGTAATTAAAGCTCAGAAAAGGATTAGCTGAATTAGAAATCTCGCGCTTCGCGAAGCCTCCCGGGTCCAACAAACCAGATTCTCGGAGGACTTTGATTTATGCGTCCCAGGCGAGCTTCACGGACCAAAGCCAGTTGAGCTTGCAAGAAGACGGGGAAAGACGCATGGCTTTCAGAACTAGAATTCACGAAAAGCTCTGCTTCTATTTCTGCAAAGAATTTCATATTTTATACATATTATATGTCAGAGATATGTCAGGAAAATGTCAGAGAAAAAAAAATTGCTAGGGGAAAAAAAATTGTCAGGGAAATGCCAGTGGCTGTTAAGGAAAATATATGGAAATTGATCTATTAATAATTATATAGTAACTTATAGTTCATTTAACAGAGTTAAAAAATATTTCCAAGGATATTGAGAGATTGCAACTTAAACCAGTCAGTATTAAAATATTGATTCATTTAAATTGAAAAAAAAAATTCTATATGCAAGACATTTATGAATTTTGAGCATATTTCTGGATAAAATAGATTTGGGAAAAGGTATTATTTTTAAAAGGTTTTATTCATTTGAACGTTCAAAGTTTCTGACACATTACAAATTCAGGTTTTGAAATGACAGACCTTATTACATTTTCTGAGTTTGACGCTGACGCTGATCGTGAATACTTAATTAATCTCGATACATTCCAGGCTGACTCGCCTATTAACGAGCTAGAAATTAACGAGCAATGTCTTAGCTATAAGAATATAAGGTAAACGAGAGTGTACCAAGTTACTTGAAGGACGAATGGTTTAACCGCAACTGCAGGTAACGTCAGTTGCAGCTGTGCATTCTGTACATCCGAGCAACACTGTAAAATAAAGATGTCGCCGAAGGCATTCCTTATACGTCCTTCGTTAATTGTAAGTAATCGAATGCAGGGAGGATGAAAAGTTACATTGTACCAGCGAAGGCTTTGTAACGAGCATCAAAAGTTTTTATGTGTTTCAAGTTCTAAACTTCCAAGTGAAAATAGTTCTATATGAAAGAAACTTGTACAGAGGTAATTAGTTGTACTCATAATGTCTATTTTTATTCCTGCACTGAGAAACTCTATGTTATAAAAATTACTAATATCGATAGCAAGTAGGGGCAAAATCCCAAAATTTATTATTTTCTGTATTAAAATGTCTCAATTTTGGGTTTTTGCCCCTATTTGCTATCGATATTAGTAATATTCGTATGTAAACAATATTTGATCGTTTCAAATTGACAACAAGTACGTAAAGTTTCGTACACCCGCGGCTTTCAGGGTAATAATTAATTGACTGGTTGAATAATAACACTCGGTAATTAACGTAACCAAATCGAATTAAATATTAATACTATGAATGCTGTTTGTTTTATAGCCTCATACAGCCCAATCAGCAAATTTTGGATTAAGTTATTTAATTATTGTTCATCCATCGAATTAATTCCACATTCCCTGGAGCGATTGAACATTATAAATTATTCATTATAAAAATATCAGAGCTTTCTAAATAAGAAGAATGACAAGACAAATAGACTAGATGATCATTTATCAAAATGCACTCTTGTGAGCTGATCTAATAACAAAAAGTAGAAATACTTGTAGGTCAAAGGATCCATTGCACTATCTGCTCTTTGGAGTGATTTTTCAAGAGACAGAGAAAATATAATAATAGTGTTCCCCAGCTAAAAAGAATATAGTTTCAGTGTCCGGAGCTTTCGTGGACTGAGCGAGATTTAGAGAAGATTTTCGAGTGAGTGGAAAATAAAAGTCTTAACAGCTTGAGCAAGAGAAGCGTCAGCATTGTAGGAATCAGACACTGGGGGATATCCTTGTGGTATAAAGGAACTCCATAGAAGCCTGTGAAGCTTGTGGTCTCGCGGAAGCTGTTGGTGGTATTCTGGAAGCGAGAGGTTCGAATCGACATCGAGAACCGCATGAGCAAGACGTACCCATGGGATCTACGCCCCACTGGAGTATGCAACATACATGCTTGTTCCGAATCATTGGATCTCAGAGAATCCATTCCATGTGTGTCGATACACTATATTGTTATACAGAGTATAGAGAATACATTATCATTATATACAGTGCTCAAAATGGTATTGTCCCAGAGATAGACGCAGGATGGACCACATCTCTCTTTATATTATTTATATACATATGTACCTTTCTCTTTTCCGCTCTACCTCTCACCCTTTCGTATCATCCCACCCTGCCTCAACCAGTTGGCCGAAGGAAAGAGGAGAATTGCAGTTTACCATTAATGACTTTGGGTAATAATATATCGGAGAGGCTGCGCCTCCTGCTGCCGCGGCGGTGGACTTGAAAGGATCCACGAACAGCGGGATGTCGGCCCTCAGTACTCTCTTAGATTCGAAACCTTCATCTGTGGCCGAAGTTGAAACACTGAGAGGGCCATTGTGTCTACGAACAAACAGAACGCCTTCCTCCTCCATCTCGAGTCTGTCTTCCTGCTTTGTTGACAGCTCCTGATTGTACGTATGGCCTCCCCAATGTTTTCGGCAAGGTCTGTGGAGGTCCCATTTGGGACATATTATAAGTACAACTCTCGATACAGTACTGCCTTTTAAACTTCAAACTGACCGACATTTTTTGCAGACAAGTCTCTCTTGTATTGTCAGGAAAAGAGTCATCCTTCGCTTCCGGCTATGAAGGATATATACTTTATTTCTTTTATTCATTGGAGTATAATTGTTTCCTTCATTTCCTCTTGATACTCAATTAAACACCAGGTTGAAGATATGAAAGCGTATTCTGTGGGTCTCAGGGTTTCTGGGAACGAAAGAATATATTAATTCGAAATACCAACCAATCTTATCTCATATAGAGTCAGAATTGAAGTTAAAACAAATCTGTCCGTCAAGAGGGTTTCGGTGTCTCTCGATTCTTGGAAAAAGTATGGACGCATCCTAACTAAGTGACGTATGTTTGATATTCCCCAGATTGCTTTCTGTTTAGTCTTGACACCGGATATTTGAACATACGGTTGCAGTTACAGAAAATGAAAATAACCCGACTCTTAAGGATCTGTTCAATTTTCGGTTAAGATAAACACTCTCCAGATGGAAATTAGACTAGAAGGGTCAACTTTACACTTGAAAATTCAAAGTAATCAAACCCTAAGAAAATCAGAGTTAAATGAGTGCTGTAAGGAGTGTGTAGAGAAAAACAGCTCAAAAGTGGAAAAATGTTTTCTTGAAATTCCTATTGCAGTAAGAATGAAAGCATATCTTAATTATTTTTAAACTCTAGGCTTTAGAGTTTCACGAGTGGCTGTTGATGTTAATAAAAGTGTAAATGGCTACTGCCATAAATTGAGGGGCCGACGGAATGTGTAAAGTAGATTTATTTTCGAAATAAATCATTCCGGAGACATGGCGCGTCGATGCAGGACGTTTTCTTCTTATGTTTTCATAACCCATGTAGTTGCTCGCTTCTGCATCGCTGAATACATGATAATTATTGTGAACTCCATGGCATATCATGAAACGACCCTCTTCGTGGCACCTGAACCTTTCCGTTTCCCTCGATCTCAAAGATTACGCGTGCACGCAGACGCCTGAAGTGAAGTCCTAACCGCGGTCTAAAACGGCATTGTAACGCGTTGGTATGGAACTAATGAACTCACGGCGGGGCTTTCACCGACAGAGTTATTACAGACCTTTTTCGATCCCTTCAGACCTTGCCGGTGACTTGGTCGCCGGTTCTTCCTCGTTTCCACTTCCTCTCTCTACCATCTACCCCCTACAGCATTATACGAAAGCTATCATCACTTTTATGATTTTATACTCCACCAGACTATATTATATTATATTATATTTTAATCTCTAACTCTCCCTTCGAAAGGATAAATATGAAATTTCAATAAAAAAACTGGCCTCCACGAAAATATCTGTAGAAATTATAACGTAACATTATTCTTGCTACCACGGGTTTCTGTTTATTCAACAAGAAACACCCTGCTGGAAATTTTGTAAAGCCAGCACTTTGCCATCTCACCAATTTTGAATTACCTCTTGTACAAATGTTTTGCGCCTATAACACAGTTTGCCCTGCTAATATTTACCCTGGCAGCTTATTTGCTTAATAATAATCCCTATATTGGTTGCAAAATTTTCAGTAGGATGCTTCTGAAATAAATGTAGTCGATTATAAAATATTAAATGATTAACATCATTATGATTAAATCACGATTTGACTGCCTTTCAGCTTTGCTTTTAAATGGACTTTTGGGTTGGCTAGCGGTAGGAGTATAATATAAATCTAGAGCAATTTTTAATGCGTTAATTTGTATGCAAATGAAGCGCGTTGTGCTGAGGAAGAGAGAATAGTCGAATCTGTGGAATTCTGCGAAACTCAAGAGTTGTGGCTCAACAATCTGGGATTTTGGCCCCATTCAAGTAGTCCGGAGGAGCAAGGAAGTCTGCGACGGCTCATTCTCACTACCCACACCACGATCCCTTTATCTTAATTCTATTACGTTTTACAAGACGAGCGTCTCTGCGGGCAAACTCACTTTGCAAAATATACCTAACCCGAGCTCGACCCGAGCTGTCCAATTTCATACTTCCTTTGACAGTCTCAAAAGTCATCGCGTCCACCGCCAAAGAGCTTTTATCCCATCCGACTAAGATCCGTGAAAGAGAAGAATCGAGATAAGTCCCGCTGACTCGCGGTGCGACTCATCACAAGAGATTTATTTACATCAAAACCATAATTATCTCAGACAACTGTCAGTTTATTTTATGGAAATTAGCCAAGACCCAAAGCTTTTTTTCCAATTTCTCATATTTTTACAGAATTCATTTTTTTATATCTTTAGTGATCAGTTTTATTTTTAAAAAAAGTACCTTCTCACCTATTTTAATGATGATAGGTATTGAATGATATTAATTTAGTTTTTACACAGTAATTTTATAGAGAATTTCAACAGATTTTAGGTGATTTTAAAGGGATTTTAAGGAATTTCAATTGGATTGAAGTTTCAGACTTCTAGTCTGACGATATTTTATTTTGATATTCATTGGAATAAAAATATTTTTTTTTAATGTTTTCACAGTTTCCAAAGCCGAAAATTTTTGTTTATATACTGGCAGAAATTTACCCAGCATTCAACGGAATTTTAAGAGATTTCTTAAAATTTTAAAGAATTTGAAAGAGACTTTAAAGGATTGTAAAAGATTTTAAGTAATTTTGAGGACTTTTTCTGGATTTCAAAAATTTTTTTTTCAAATTGGGATTTCCAGAAATACAGATTGATGGATCTTATGAGATTTCGTGTCATTTTCAGGAATTTAAGAAACTCCATGGAATTTTGAAATATTTCAAACGATTTTAAGAAATTTAAAAAAGATTTTAAAAATTTGAAATCACTTTAAAATATTTTATGAGATTTTATTTGATTTCGTCTATATTAGAATCAATTCCTTAAATCATTTTAAACTTTTTTGAAAATCCCTTGAAGTTTTTTAAAATCTCTTGAAATCCTTTAAAATTCTTTGAAGTTCCTTCAAATTAAATTAAATTTCTTAAAATATTTTGGAATTTCTTTGTCACTTAAAATCTCTTAAAATCCCAGACAATTCCAGGGTTTCTGATAGTAAATAAATGAAAAAAAGAAATATTTTTTGGAATTCTTTTATTTTGATATTCTTAATTTAATAAATACGAAAAAAAAAATAAAAAAAACTTCGTTACACTACTGAAACTTCAATCTAATGGAATTTCAGTAGAATTCAATTGATTATTAAAATTTGCAAGTAATTTTAAAATAGGATTCATTTTTCTGAATTCCTTAAAATCTGTTAGTTTTCTTAAAATTTATATTGATTTCTCTAAAATCTTTTAAAATATCTTGAATTCTTTTTGAATTTAATATTTTGGAATATTTGAGAATATTTCCAAATTTTATCATATTCCTCATTTTCATAATCCTTGAAGTCAAAAGTACAATGATGGTACAAACCATCAGTTGAGTTGTCAATCCCTTGATTATAAATAAATATACACTTGATTTTCAATCGACTGAAATTCAAATATATATGATTATAATCTATGATATTTCCAAATGAGGTAAGTTTTTGTAAGCACAAATTAGTTTGTCAACGACTGTGACTAATGTCCTCTTTTTTCTTTTGCAGAGAGGTACGACACGGCTTACGCTTGCGAGGGCAAAACGCTGCGGATAGAATGCCAAGAGGGGGAGCTAATACACCTCATTAGGGCGAACTATGGAAGGTTTTCCATAACGATATGTAACGAGCACGGGAATACCGACTGGAGTGTCAATTGCATGTCGCCAAAGTCTTTCCGGGTTCTCTACAACAAGTAAGTCTGCTTCCAGTCATTTTGAAAATCTCCTCGTTCTATGAAACATGCACCGACGAATCCTGAACCTAGGCATGCTTGCGGCTCGTGCCTTAATGAGCAGAAGTTACAATTAGAGGTAAAATTACGCGACCTCGTTTAGCTTGACTCGCCAAGATTGTTCCGATATCCGACTGATCGAAAGAGCGCTTTGTCGCTCGATTCACAAGAAACTCGTGCAAAATTGAAATTCCTCTAAGATATCTAACATTTCAGACGAAAAGAGATTAATTTCATGTCTAACTTTAAGAAATTTATTAATTGGAATATTGATTTTTAGAAGAAAGATCTTTGTTCTTTATCAGTCATTCATTTAGTCCAATTTCATCTGAGATACAATTAAATTTATTTGAATTATTTTCAGTCACATTTGAATTTACTTAAAAGTTGAATGAAATCGAATTTGCTCAACTTTAATTAAATTATGTGTAATTCGCCTTCAATGTATTTAAATTCACTTCAACTCACGTAATTTATTTCAGTTTAGTAAAGTGAAGCGAAAGGGACTAATTTTCATCTGATTTCTGGAATTATTATGTATAAAAATTGAATCCTTCGTATTTTTTTTCTAAAATTTCAATAACTTTTAAACTAAACTCGCTTTAATTCTTTTTTATAAATTAGTAAGAATTTAGGAAAGAAATTAAGAAAAATGGAAGTATAATTATCTAGATGAGCAATTAAGTGAACTAAATTCTGCATCTCTCCTTCGGGAGATTGGATGATTCTTGAAATTCATAAATCAAAGAAGTAACTTTTGCTGAGCACGCCTAGGATGGGATTCAATCGATGCTATTCCCCATAGTTTGAACCATCCCCTTGAAATCTCTCTGTGACAAGAAATAAAGAGTAAGGATTGAGATGATAAAAAAAAAACAAGGGATGGAGTGGTGGAGCACACAGCTTCACGTGGTCCGGCGAACTGGCCAATTGCTTGACCATTGGAGCGTGTATTGGCAGCGGATCGGTTCAGGTAGAGAAAATCGCGGAGTCAGCGCTACTTCTCTATCCCGATCTGCTGCGAAATCCACTCTATTTCCTTCAATCTTTTCCAAACCGCTCACACCCTCCTCTATTGTCCCCTCCCAACCTAATCTAGTACATATCCTCCCTTATCTTTATTTTTTTATTTTATTTCATTTCTCACTTTATTTTATTTTATTTTATTTTTTTTTTAGAAGGCAGAAATTTCCTATAGGTATACGAATGTAGAAATGTTCCAGTTTCTGAACCATTGATGATTACGTATGCGCAATTCACATCCAGAAAAAGGAATCAGAGATAAGAACACTAAAAACTAACGCGACGATTTATCATCTTTAATTTCTCGCTTTTTAATAGAATCACAAACCTGATTTACATTCCTCCTCGAGGAATTTCAAAGATTTACGTTCCTTGAAAAAGAATGTAAATCTTTTAGCAATGTAGTTAAAGTTCTTTTTCGTAAACATAATTTTAAAATCTCAAAACTTTTTCAAACTTGAATTACTTTAATTGTAAAGTTTATATTTTAAATTTTATTTCAAGATATTTCGCCTCGGATAATAAGGCGAGAAAAAGTGATAATCTTGTAAACTTGGATTATTATACAGAAGGTACAATTTGAGAAAAGTATTTAAAAGTTCGAGCGACTCATGCCGAGTTACGAGCTGTCGCGAAATAACTTTCGGATTAACTTCGTACCGAGAAACTTCAACTCGCTGTTTGATCGTCTAGTGAAATGTGTAGGTACACGTAAAATTACGATGATAAAAAAGTATGAAAAAATTCAAAGCTTGATTTTTCTCGCAATGTCAACTTTGTCTTGATTGTCATTATCGTCCTTTTTCAAACTGTGAATCTCTCATCACGTACGTTCTATATTTATAGAATTTTTTTGCAAATTTATATTTTCTCCGCTATAGAAAAATTTTCTCAAGTTATATATTTTTCTCGATTTGCTTGATGATTTTTTATTTTTTTCTTAGTATATAGTATATAAAAACGTACATTTCTCTCTCAGAAATTAGATTTATTTCATTTAAACTTTCCTTTGTTTTCATAGACTTCTTTTTTAATCAAGGAAAATTAACCGAGCGCACAAGTCGAGCTAACTTCTTGCAAGAAAATTCTAACTCTAAGGAACACAGAGTGAAAAATATAGAAAAATATGGTGAAAATGTTCAAATGATAATTTATGGTTTTTATAATTATGACACGAAAAATCCATAGAAACTTGAGTAATTATTCTTCAGTTCCTCTATCTTTTTACTGTTTATTATTCTTTATTCAGTATTAAGCTCAGTATATTTCTGGTAGTATTTATAGTGATTGTTTTTTTACTATCTTTGCGTGGAATGAACAGTACAATATCTCGTCGTTATGAACAGCTTCTCTTAAATGATAAGATAAAAATGAATTCGTGATCACGTGGAATATTTCCGAAAAGAATTCAGTTTAATTTCTACGTTAATTTGCATTATCTTTTCTGGCGTGTGTCTTTCTCTCTATTATCACTGCAACCATATCTCATTTTCCTGCTATGTAGCATGCTTTAATTATTGTAATAAGATTCAAATCATTAGTGTGTTTTTAGTTTGAATTTTTTGTTAATCATGGCATGACTCTAAAAACTTATTCCTTACATTTCTCTTTCTACTCTAAATCACTCAATATTAATATTAATAATATTAATAAATTACTTTCGAAAAGCGAAAATTAATGACAAATATCCTTGCACAAATCTTAATAAAAATTTTATCAGAATGTTTTAAATTTTCCTAACTAACATTCTGCAATTTTTCTTATTCTCTCACATTTATTTCTTCAAAACTATTTTAGCTCTTTTGCTAAGACACAAACACGCCGCAGCTTCTATAATATGAGAAAAATAAGGTCGACTGTGGCGTTGTAAACTCGCAAATAAATTGTTTGATTAACCTTTTATTTTTCACTTCACTGCATACACGAGCGATATAATCTTTAACGTTTATTAATAATATTAATCATCGTTAATATCCAATAACTTACAGCTCTTTAATTAAATGGTGATTTTAAATTCACTGGAAATTCGATTCATTCATGTTCACATACACGCAAAACATATTTATCAGGATTTCGTTGTAATTTGTAATTTATTTAATTTTTGTTATTATATCATATATCCCATTTCTCCACACAGAGAATAATACCTTCATCCTCGAATTTCATAATGATCCCCTAAAAAATCATAAAATGATGCAGTTGTTGAAGTTTGCATTGCAGCTGTTTATGAAAACGATTTAAACAACTTAATTTTCTGTTTATTGCAATCTAATAAAATCTTTCCAAGTATATTCTAGTATTTTCGATCCTTTGAGAAAAAGTAACATAAAATATAAAATTTGTATCATATACTAGAATCCAGTGCATTTTTCTCCTCGCTTTAACGTCTTACTGAAACTCGTTTAATCCCAGCGGGATTAAACGAAAGGGACTTTGTAACTGACGCATAAAAGTATTCCAATCACGAACAAGCGCAGATAGCTGGTACACGAGGAATATTTTACTGGGAAAGAAAAGACTGCCCTCGAGATGCAAAAATGGAAATAATGAATCCCAGTCAATTGCAAACTTCGATATCTGCATCGAAACTACATTTCGCGAATCCTTGCTCCATTTAATGCCCAAAATATTGTTCAAAAATTAAAATTAAACTCTGCATGCTTTTACCATATAAAATATATAAAATAAAAGGCTGTCATAGTTACAATCGAAACACCTTTTCTCACATTGTGGCGCTTTGCGTCGGCCAGTCGGCGGATTCGCCACAATGCATTTTTCGCATGTGTTATTATCGTAAATCATAAAGTGGTCGTAACTATGGCAATTCTTTTAGAAAAACACTATAAGTGGTTCAGCTTTCAACCAGTTCTGTAAATAAATTATCAAAAGTAATCAAAAGTAATCAAAAGTAATCAAAAGTAATCAAAAATAATCAAAAGAAAGTAGCTGAAATGGTTAAAAGCTGATGCTGTATTCATTCTTAAAAGGGAAGGAGAAAATTTCTAAAAGCTTCATTATAATCTTTTGTTATAAAGTTTAAAAGCAAACTAAAATATAATTGAAAGAATTTTTGTAACAATTTCAAGCTTATATGAAAAGTAATAATTTCATGAAAGAAATTTTTGTTCTTTTTTCCCTTTTAAGGATAAAATCTAGTAATGGTGAGTTATAGTGAAAAGTGTCCCGCATTGCGCGCTTTAAATCCCGTCTAGCGATAGATTAAGCTTAAAATGTGCGTGTGTACTGCCATGGAGTTCGTTTTCTTTTGGAATGTCACAACGGAAGGCCGGCTTGTGTCAGTCTGTGTAAATTGTCCCACTGCATCATCCATTTGCAGTGAAGAAAGTCGTCCTCTGGGAAATTCCTGTTATGGGCTTTATGTTGTGTGTATAGAATGTACATATACGTACAAGTTTTTTGTGTGACGCGTAACACTAGGATGAGAAATTCCGTAGGTAGGTACATCGTCGTTTAAGACCACTGCGAATTATAAAAGCGACGAGGAGCCCATGGCACTTCTAGACTAACTAACGACCGTCAATAAATTCTGAAAATCTGCATCCGTCGGCAATTTCATTTCAAATACATTTCCACGAGATCGGAACATTTTCGTCGCGACCTTTTACGCAAAAGCTTTATCGCATTCCGTGCTCTTTTAAGGAGACGCGAATAATCGAAAAAGCAAAGAATCTTTTCTTCTTAAACGCGTTTCTGATAATGTACTCATTTATTTTTAGATATTTGTAATCATTTACGGAAAGACATTCATGGAAAGACCACTCACTATTAAAAAGGAAAAACAAGTTACCTAAACGAATTTTTTCGGGTTCATAAATTTGATTAAATCGTCAATGTTTCCCTTTAAAGTCTTTATTTCTCATATCAGAGTCACTATTTATTCATCATATGAATTACGTATTAAAAATTATCAATTATTCTGCCAATTTAACTCGTTGGAAAGAATTCATGTGTTCGAAGTTCATAAAGAAGTAAATTGCCTCGCTCGTTCGCTTCAATATTCAAGGATCTTTAATTGTTTTGCTTCATGAAAGCACGACGTAGCTTTTAAGCGACAATAACGAATACGTCTTTGAAAAATGAAAAATGAATGAATAACTGGTTTTTATATCCCAGATTTCAAAACTCGTTTCGAGATCGCGTTTACCGCAGCGGGAGCGTCGATTTTAGTCTCAATGTGCGTGACTTTGGGTCGTGAAACGCTCGTGCGGCGTCAACCAGAGCATACACTGCATTTCTTTTTTGTTTTTTTTTTTACTTTTCGCAATTTAGTTCAAGAGCAACAACACAAAATACGCCAACTCTTCACGATCAGAGTGTCAGTTCGCACAAAGAAATCTCACCGACGATTAAAAAGCTATTCGATCCTGCTTTTCAGGTAGCATTTCTCATTTTTCAAACTCCCGTTTAATCAAATTTAACGTTTTCATTTTACACTTTACAAAATAAACCAACAAAGAATATAATAAGGCTATATTTAAAAATTTTTTATTTCGAGATGCATTTCATGTGTGTAACGCGTATTTTCTCTCTCACATTATTCCCCTTTGTTTTAATTTTTGAAATTAATTTTCACGTCTGTTTCTGAATATTTTGAAATCCAAACAAAAGCTCGCACGTAATTAGTAAATCCGGCTGCAACTCCACTGATTTTTTTCCATTTTATAGAATTTCGAGCAAGAGATGCGTAAAAAAGTTGTTTTTTTCTGTTTCCAAAATCTTGTCGTTAAACCGATTATAACTATACATAATATACACATATGTGATAAATTTGTCTGCCCTTCGAAGCATGAATTTCAGTTTAAAATTCTCGGATCCTAAGTCGGCTTAATCCACACATATTCACAGACTGATAATGACGCATGAGTCTGTCAGAGAAACGAAATAAAGGCTATTATTGTGAAAGATTTTTTTTTATTTAGGGGTTGAAATATTAGAGCGAAGAGTAGGCAATTTACGGATTTTCGTTAATGACTTTTCCTAATTGAGATTATTTGAGTTATAAATCAGAAGGGGTGACGTTTTTAAAATTCCAATTTCACCCCGTTGAAGTCACATAAGTGCAACTGTCTACTGCTTGAATGACTCTTTCATCAATTTCCGGATCCCTTCGTTGGCTTTTGAATCACCCTTCATACGGCCTCCAATTAGTAACGTTGTTTCACAAAGTTTATTACGCGAATAACAAAATTAACAGGCCGGAAGGGTTAAGTAATTTATATATTTTCATGCTACAAGGGTTTAATCATTTCTATATATGCGCGCTGTATAGGGTGAAATAATTTGTAAAATTCGTGCTTTTGTCCGAGCTAAGTAGATAAAGTCTGTGTTGGTGCGACACATCAACGAAGCGTCCATCCGCGACAACTCATCGAGCAATGATTTACTCGTGTTTTCCAACTCGTTTCCCCATCTGGCTCGTTTATTCGGCGGTGATAATCCTGCGTACAAAAGATTTGAAAGCCAACTGGCTAGAGCATGATGGATAATAATTCTGTTTACGAGGGTCACTGTCAATTCAATAATCATGACGCACTACTTGGCGCCCATGTCGCCCTGAAACCCATTTAATAACGGCACGGAAATGAAGCATTAAGAACAAACTGCAACGAAGATTATTATTCTCAGTTCCTCATGATTTAGAAAAATTACACGAATAACATTTTCTTGGGATTTTGTACAGAAATTCATACAACTCTATTTGACCAGTTCTTATTAATACGTTTGCAACTTTAAGTCATTTAAAATCCAATCAGGTTTAACAATAATTTTTGAGAGATTTTTTAGACATTTCAGAGAGAAGCACTTTTTTAGAAAGGAATTTCAAAAGGTTTCTAGGAACTTTAAGGGATTTTGATGATTTTCAAGTGCTTTTAAGAAATTTACAAGATTTTTAGGATTTTAAAAAAATTCTGCAGAATTTTAAGGGATTTTGGGATATTTTATGAAATTTTGAAGACATTCATCCAATTTTAAGAGATTTTTAAGAATTCTAAGGGATTTTAAGGAATAGTATTTTTTTTATTTTGAGGAATTTTAAGAGATTTACAACGAATTTTCAGCGATTTCAAAGTTTTTTTTTTAAAGGGATTTCAAAAGGAGATTTTACGGATTTTAATGATTTTAATGATTTTTAAACGATTTCGTAGAATTTAAAACGATTTCGAAAATTATAAACTTTTTAAGGGGTTTCAAGATATTTTTGTGATTTTTAAAAGATTTTGTGGAATTTTAAAGGATTTTATGGAATTTCATGAGATTTCAAATAATTTGAGGAAATTTCAAGAAATTTTCTTCACTTTTTAAAGATTTTATAGAATTTTTAAGAATGTCATGGAATTTTATGAGACTTCTAATGATTTTAAGGGATTTTAAATGTTAAGGAATTTCAAGCGGTTTCTAAGTACTTTAAGGAATTTGGACGATTATCAAGTGATTTTTACAAAATGTACAAGATTTTTAGGATTTTAAAAAGATTCTGTAGAATTTTGGGATATTTCATGAAATTTTAAAGAAATTCATCTAATTTTATAGATTTTTAAGAATTCTAAGGGATTTTAAGGAATTGTATTTTTTTTTTAATTTTGAGGAATTTTAAGAAATTTCCAACGAATTTACAGCGATTTCGAAGTTTTTTTTTTATTTTAAGGGATTTCAAAAGGATATTTTTATGATTTTTAAATGATTTAATAGAATTTAAAACGATTTCGAAGATTGTAAACTTCTTAAGAGGTTTCAAGAAATTTTTAAAAGATATTGTCAAATTTTAAAGGATTTTATGGAATTTTATGAGATCACTAATGATTTTAAGGGATTTTAAATGTTTAGGAATTTCAAGTTTCTAGGAATTTTTAGAGATTTTAATGAATTTCAACATTAATTTCTTTTTTTAAATACATATAATATATATAAAGTTTAAAAAAGGCCAAATAGAATTGTACATCACTTTTCAAAGAATAAAATCAACTACTTATCATTAAAATTCAAAAATAATTGTGATCAATTTTTTTTCTATATTTCGCGGTGATTAAATACACAAAATATATTGTTAAAACTTAAACGAGGAAAGCCAAATCAATAAAAGGTCTGTTTGATTTTGCGTTATGACAGTTTTAATCACTGCATGATATGGGGAATGGGTAATGTTTCAGCTATATAAATATAATTCACCCTTCAGCAGTCGAATTTCACTGTCGGAAACGCAAATCCCTCCACTTATGGGATATTTACGTACTTGGCTTTGAATATTTAACAAATAAAAAAAAAGAGTCTGTCTACTGGATTTTTTGTTTCTCTAAGCGCTCTCGACTTTAGAGTCGACGATAATAATAATACGTAAATATCCCTGAGCCATAAATGCCATTTAAATGATATTCAGTAACAAAAAATATAATACACAATGGGAATATTTAACCCGAAACGCAAAAAACTTTAATTTCACAATCTAGACGACAATTTCATACCCACAGCACCTCCTTTTTTGAATCTAGGACACACTTTCTGCGGGATTTCTTTTTCTATAAGTGGATTCGTTTCGAAATTCGAAATTGTCTACTTGTCTCGAACTACTGTGCTTTTGTCTCAAACTGTTATTATCACCACTGTCGCTAACCTCAGTCCTATTGTTAATCTAACCAAATGTCACGCTTCTCAAAGGAAAGTCACCTCGATTATTCCTCTAATGATGACGGCCTCCAAGTCGTTATAACTACAATTCTCACGTTAAACGTGCCGATTACTGAAATTATCTGCAATTTTTAATAAACTGCAGGTGAAAATATTTCACGCGGTTTCACGATTATTAATTCAAGCAAAATGAACAAAGCTCCTTGAAAACTGACACGTATTTATGATTCACTTGAAGCAGCATTAATTTTCAAGTATTCCACGCTGGATTTATTACTGTATCATTCCACGCTAAAATGTAAGTCTGAAAAAATCAGGAGATACCATGGGGAATTTTTTTTCTTTTTCACGTTACGGTCGCAGGTGCAACGGTCGCCGGTTTTGCACCGTGGATGTAAGGAGCGATGTTTTCGAGGAGGACCCATGTCCTGGAACCGGAAAATACATCGAGGTGCAATATCACTGTCTAGGTTGGTCCTCATTTTTATATTTTTTCTCCCATTCTCTTCGATTTAGAATTAGATCACAAAAAGGTAAACGACCCAAGGAAAAATATAATAGGAAATCCCAAAATCTAACGTGAACAACGTTATTGTCAAATGATATTCTTGTCCATGAAACAAGACTTCTGCAAACCAAGTTTATTAACTTGGTTTGGTTTGGTTTGGTTTGGCGATAAAACAATCAGGAAAATAAGGAATTTGCTTGGAATTCCTGGTTTGCTCGAGAAATCCTGATTACGAGGTAGCAAACTATTCGCTGTAATATGACGTTTGAAATGGGCACTCGTGGAGCCCCTACGGTAGGAAATCAATCGACAAAACGAGAGAAGCGGCTCCCACGATTCTCCCTGAAGGCAATGATAATAACCTCGGTTTACGGTAGGCTGAGCGTCGATACGTGGTGCGCGTTTCAACGACCCTTCGTCGCCGGCCGGGCTTCAAGGGGTGGTTTGTTGGCCAAGTTCTGCCAAGTCCATCTGGACCAAAAAGCGAACCCTTCGCGACTCGTCTATGACTTCCCTCGACGGCATTAAAATCAAACGCGATCGGCAATGCGAGTAGCGATGGACAATCAGAAAAGTCGTGACTCGATCGATCTCTGGCAATATTCCAAGGGAAAACGTCATCCATGGCAATGCACAAGAGGAAAGGTGTATACAAGCTCTGGTAATTAAATTGACGCCTTTCTTGGCGATCCTCGTACAGGTGCAATCAACAGCAGAACTGCAGCATCGTGGCGGCAACCTCGCAGTTTGGAGACCCCTGTGTTAACACCTTGAAATATCTCGAAGCACATTATCAGTGCGTCTCTGGTAAGTAGAATATTTTTTGTCGTCATGGTAGACTGTTCAAGTGTTTTTTTTTCATCATGGTACGTAAGAATGGAACTTTTGTTCAAGAGGAGTCTTTTTCAGTTTTTGTTTACCAGAAATATATTCCCAAAAGAATATTCGTGAAGAATATATTGGAATATTTTGAATATATGAAAATTCCAGCAATTTCAAGTAACTTCGATTAAATGAATTAAAATTACTAAAGGAAATTAAAGACATTTGGAATGAATTCATCTGAATTTATTAACTTTAGGAGATTTTAGTGAATTCAAGTCGCTTGAAGTCATTCACATTCACTTGAAGGGATTTTAAATTATTTTTTGTACCTAAGGTGCTTTTTAACTGATTTTACAGATTATCAAAAAATTTAGCAAAGGTTTAGTAATTTTAAAGAATTATAAGTGACTATAAAAAATTGTAAGGCAATTCAAATAATTTCAAGGGAATTTAAGTCATTTTTTAGTTATTTGTGAACATAAAATAATTTTGAGGGTCCATTTAAGGATTCACAGACTTTTAAGGAATGTTAAAGTACTTTATGTTATTTTAACGGGTTTCCCAAAATTTCAAGTGATTCCAAAAAATTTTGAGGGATTTCAAAGAATTTTAAGTAATTTCAAGTGTTTTTAAATTATCTTAAGTGATTTTACGAATTTTGAAAGGTTTTAAGTAATTTTAAAGAATTTCAAGGGATTTTAAGTAATTTTTAAGTTTTTTGTGGAATTTCAAAGCATGTTAAAGGTTTTCAAATGGTTTTAAGTGTTTACCAATAATTTTAAGATTTTCAAGTGTTACGTTACAATGATTTTAGAATGAGGATATAAAATAAGTTCAAAACTTAAAATCCGTTGAAATCCTTTAAAATTCCTTAAAATCTTTTGAAATTCATTTAAACTCATTAAAGTTTTTCTTCAAATTATTTAAACTCACTCTTAAAGTCTGGATAGCAAATATGGGAATATTGAATGAGTCGACCCCTTGAGTTTAATTTATATAAGGCAAGAGAAGTATTTTGGAATTTACCTTACATCTGACTATTTTTAAGTTTTTAACTTGAAGCTCTATATTTTGCCGAGTAATTAAAATATTCTTGAATTTTTTTTACAACTGTTTTTAGTCGATCTTTCGACTAAAAAAAGTCTTTTCAACGTACACTATTAAAGATTAATCTTGTAAAGTCAAGTATGGTTTCGCTTAAACTAAAATATTTTAAAATTTCAGTACTAACAAAATTATAAGGCTCTAAATTCAAAATCTTCGAGATAAAGTACCACTCTGAAGTTTATGTCTTCCAATATAGATACTTATAAGGATTCAATTTTTAAACATTGAACAGTCTCTAGGGCTTTCGTTCGAGTCTGAATATGGAGCTTGGAGTACTTTTGAACTAGATTGTGCCCGTTGCGATAAGAATTTCACTGCGAGAACGATAATGATCTAGTAATTGCGCCATTGCCTAGATCTATTGGTTTTTCAAGTGGAAAAATCAACTCCAGTCAGCCTTGTTTATTTTCTTCATTTATACAATTTATGTTTATATTCAATTAATTTTCAAAAGGTTATAATAAATCAGTAAACGATTATCGAAAAAATATTATAATAATCGTATAATCTCAATTATTTCACGTTCAGGTATGCTTATATGACTTTTAAATTGTATGGAGAAAGAAAACTGTTTCCTTAAACTCCAATGCTTTCCAAAAACTATTAAGACAGAAATAAACTATAAACTGTAGAATCTCACAAGTTCTTTTGGAATTCATGGTAATAATTCTTCTGGATTGCTCCATTTTGCTCGATCGGTTCCGAAATCTCAAGAATAAACGGAAAGAACAAGCTAAAGAATCGGCTATTTGGAAAATCGCAGTAGAATTTGTGACTAGGACAAGAATCGAGTTTCGTTGATTGTCCGATGTGCGGGTAAGAGAAAAAGTAAAAAGTTCAACAAGCGACTATCGTAACGGACATCGCAACGTCCGGTATTTTACCTTATCGCCAACCCCCTTCGGCCAATAAAGATGACCCTTATAGAGATAGTCTCGCGAAATACGCTGACCATTCCATTCAGGATTAACTGCTGACTGCCGTCATCTTGGGTTAAAGATCATTTCTCCCTTACTCAGATAGTCACGATACTACTTACCAAACTAATCTTCATAAGACATTCAAGTTATTTGGAAAACGTTTCATTTCGCTATCGTGCTGGCCTTAGGGGGTTGCCCCATTTCGAATATTACATCTACCATCTGCAGTTTTCATAAACCATTCTGCTAAAATCACCCGATCGTCTCCAGACCAAAACAATATCGAAATTCTTCAATAAATAGTGAAAAATACTGGAACATTGGAAACTTTTTAGCAGGATAGTTTTAAAAATTTGTCTGCAGTTCGTTTTGCATAGTCATCTAGAAAATATTCTCAAATTTAATATTACATTTTCTTTTAAAGGTGTTGGAGCCAAGTTCTAATCCAAAAACTCGATTTCTTCATTTTACTTAACAAATATTAAAATCTAAATTCTTTACCTCTGTAGAATTAATCAATTTTAAATTAAAATTATGCGTAACGAGCGAAAAAATAATTATTTATAATTTTCATTGAGTAAAATGGAAAATAGAATTTTGAACTTAACACTTGGATCCAACGCCCTCAAGAGGATGTGATACTTTATGATAATATTTTTGACCAAAACTGGACCATTTATCTCTATTTCATGCAGACTGAGGCAAATGGCCTAGTTTTAGCGACAAGTATTTACTATTGTGAATATAATATTGGCAAAACTATATTTTCTCTTGTGGTAATTACTGCATTTTCTTAAGATGAAATTGCTCAGAAACTGTATTTTATCTTTTATGTCTGAAGCACAAAATTACTTTTAGCTTTTTTAAAAGTTGATGCGAGTTTTTGAAAGATGATTGCACAAATTGAAATTCTGGATTATGAAAAGATTAAATTTTCATGCTAACAGTAGTTTTGTGTTGAGGATCCAGATTAAGCAAGTTGCAGTTTTTAAACTGATTTACGTAATGTTCACAGCATCCACAACGACGACGACGTCACGTCCTAGTCCTCCCTGGCTGATAACGTCCCAGCCCAGTGTTTGGAGTACAGTTAAGCCGACAGTCAGACCACCCTCGAGGATTACTACAACAGCTGCTCAGCAACCTCCCCAACCATCAGTAGCATCCACTACCCCTTCGATAACGACTCTACCGAGGTCAGCTACCACCGAACTTTTTATAAACTTTCAATTCCATTACCTCTTAAGAGATCGTTAACGTCAAAAGTCTAAAATGCGCCTGACAATTTTTCTTTTATAAGGAGCTAACCATTTTTTTCTTTCTTAGATCCAAGAGTCTAAGATTGTGTTTTGGTACCAGGGATTAACCACTACCAGTTTTGATGGACATATTATTCTTAAATATTCGAATAAAAATTTGACGAATTTTTTTGAAATTTGAAAGTTATAATAGTTGAATTGCTTACTTTCAATTTATATTCCATTCTATACTAAACGCTCTGTATTTTAGAGTTCTAAGAATATACACTTCACAGTATGTACTTTAAAAATGAAGTAGGTAAATGTCGAATTTAAATTCAAAGATTTTTAAATAATATATCAGATATACGTTCATGTAAAAGTGACCTAGTTTGCTCCACTTTATGGCATTAGAGTACGAAATACTAGAAGCTTTTAAATATTAGTAAGTCGGATATTTTGTGTTTATTAACATTTGATATTTCAATTTCAGTGCTACGTCGACGAAGCTCGGTAGTGTAGTTGAAAATGTCGACGAAAATCAGGATGTCATTCCTCCAGTAAGTGGACATGGTTCTGTGGGAGTGCCTGCCGAACCAGAAACAACACAAGCAACGACAACGTCGATGTTCGTGTCGAGAACTAGTCATAGAACCACCGGTAAATTTCTTTTTCTTTATCCTTCGTAGTAAATCATAATAATCTTTAACTCAATTCTGATTTTATCCGTAGAAAGCAGGTACCTATTTCACGCTCACCCCAAAGGTTTCTTCTGATATGTTCCCGAATTATCCTTAAGCTCTAGATTAAAATAAATTTTTATGTTACTAAAAGTACAATTATGAACATAGTTAACTATATTTTTAACTCCAAATGCAAAAAAAAGCTCATTGAAACTTGGAAAAAGTTACAAGGAAAGTAATACAAAAAGCAATTAAGCTTATTTCTAATTTTAAATTGTCCATTTATATGCAACATGCCTCTTATAAAAATGATAAATTCTGAAATACAGTTGCATTTTTCTGAAGTCGAGTGTGGGATCTAATTACAATTACTTTCTATGGAGTTCACGTAGCGTACGTGACCTACACGTATTTTCAGAAAAAATTCATACGATTGTGGCTGAATACTATAATCCTGGTATTAGTGGAATACAGTCTCTTCTCAAAGCTTTCATACAAGTCTTAGAAAGTTACACGTGATGTACTCAAAGGAATCGATGCAGTTTTCAAAAGCCCGACTTTCTTTATCCAGAGATAAAGAAAGTGCATGAGAAATATTTTCTACCATATTACTTGCTCTGGGGAAGAATACTTCATATATGATGAGGGTTTCTCGGTTCTATAAATATTTACCAACTTTAAAACTCGGGTAGTGTATTATCTTGGTATTTCATTTAAATAATCCTAGTTCAAAACCTAGATAACAGGGGGTTGTTTTAGGAAAAGGTTGTTATAAGCCAAAAATATAAAAAGAAAGGTGGTAGTCACGTATAACTTTCCAATATTTGGAATCAGTAACTCAACTCGGTTAATTTTCTGTCTTTAATTGACTGTTTCAACCAATTTACTAAAAATGCATTTAATATATGAATCCAACGTTTAATTTTAGCACCCAGTACACTGTATCCAGAATCCAGTTCAAATGGCCAGTGGTATGATTCTGGTAGACAATTATGTATGTCCAAACCAGCTAGAAATTTGAATTGGACCACGACGCGCGCTGGTGAAATGGCGGTGCAAAATTGTCCGGAGGGTGCGAATGGATATGCACGCTGGAATTGCGTTGCAAGAGGAGACTCTGCTACCTGGGATCGAGACACTCCTGACCTGAGTGAATGCCGTTCCGTGTGGTTAACATCCTTGGAAAATCGGGTTGCAGATGGAGACATTATTCTTGGAATTAGCCGTGAGCTCTCTCAGGTGACAAACAATAGTAAGATGCTATATGGTGGTGACATGAAAATCACAACCAAGGTCATAAAAAATATGGCCAAAAAGATGGCTCAGAACATCAGAACGTATCAGGATGCAAATCAGAGAGAAGCTACGGTCACAGAATTACTCCAGGGTGTTATCAGAACTGGTAGTAATCTTCTAGATGAAGCACAATTGGAATCTTGGAAGGATCTTAGTGAAAATGATCAGATGGTCGTTGCCACTTCGTTGTTCATCGGGTTGGAAGAAAATGCCTTTCTCTTGGCTGAAACTCTCACCCATGAGAAGAAAATCATCCAGATGGGCAAAAATATACGTAAGTTTTTTCATCTATCCACGTTATTAAATCTGTAATTTATGTACACATTTTATTATTTATAATTTTGTTCTTGTTTTTAGTAATGGAGGTTCGTGTTCTGGAAACGCGTAATATCAATAACAACGTAGAAGTCTTTCCCTCTAAAGTAAATCACCTAAAATCGATTTTGAACGAATACGCTTCGATCGAAATACCAAGGCGAGCACTTCTGGAGAACAGCGACGGAGGAATTGTACGACTCGTTTTCATGGCTTTCCAAGGACTAGAAGAAATTTTACAGACTGTGGAGAAAGTACCCACAGTCGTCATGAGTGATGACGTGCTAGCACAACCAAAGGAAAATAGAACGAGAATTCTGAACAGTAAAGTCATATCAGCTTCACTTGGAAAAGGGAGACATATTGAGCTTTCCGAGTCGGTCAAGATTTACTTCAAACACTTGAAGGTTTTTGATAATATGACGAATCCCACATGTGTCTTCTGGGATTATATCTTCAAGTAATTGTCTTTCCATTTGATTTTATATAAGCTCTATTTAGTTGATGATTTATTCTAATGACGTTATTTGTTTATAGTGCCTGGTCGAATGAGGGATGTGTTGTTCTTGATACAAACAAGACACATACTGTCTGTACATGTCGTCATCTCACAAACTTTGCGATCCTTATGGATGTGCATGCTGTTCCATTGACAGACGGACAAGATCGAGCTCTTCAGATCATGACATACATCGGTTGCACCATCTCTGTGGTGTGCCTTTTCCTCGCTATTCTTACATTTCAGCTCTTTCGTGGTCTGAAGGTAACTACATCAGTTCAATTATTCTACTTAAACATACCCATCACAGTAATATTATAATATTTAAATGTTTTAAACCTTTTTTAATTTTCAGTCTGACAGAACAACCATTCATAAGAATCTCTGCGTCTGTTTACTCATTGCCGAGGTCCTTTTCGTATGTGGAATTGGACAAACAGAGCAGAGAGTTCTCTGCGGTATTGTTGCAGGACTTCTGCACTTCTTCTTCCTTTGCGCTTTCGCATGGATGTTCCTAGAAGGTATTTAAAATAACACAATATTGATTTTTATTCAACTTAAACTTTCCAAATTTATAATCCAATTTATAATCATATTTATCATTTATTTCCAGGCTTTCAACTTTACGTAATGTTGATCGAAGTTTTTGAGGCAGAAAAATCGAGGCTTCGATGGTACTATCTCGTAGCTTATGGCTTGCCATTGGTTATAGTCTCTATCTCTTGCATAATTGATCCTCTTAGCTACGGAACTCATCATCACTGTTGGCTCAGGACAGACAACTACTTTATCTTCAGTTTCGTGGGACCTGTGATACTTGTTATTCTGGTAATAAAAACTAAGACTCTATAACACATACAATATTCAAGTTTTATAAAAGATTGAATAGTAAACTATACTCTCCTTTCGCTCATTAATCTTAAAGTATTCTCCCCTTTTTCTGCTGGAAATATTATATTTTGAATTCTATTTTCGTGATAATCTTTAACAAAGCTATTTGTTACTCAATAGGCAAATTTAGTATTTCTCTCGATGGCGATCTACATGATGTGTCGGCACGCAAACACCACCGTTTCTATGAAGAGCAAAGAACATTCTCGACTCGCCAGTGCAAGGTAAGCAGCAATTCATGTCCGATATATTTTTCACAAACGCAGCAGTTTGTACATAACTTTCGAGTCGGCAAATTACACCACGTACGAGGACTGAAACTCTGAACGAGTAGAATCGGAAGTGTGTTTTCTGCTTTCAATTTACGTTAAGCTTGACTCGCTTCCAAAGTCTTTCAGAAAGAATTTTTTTACGCACTTTTTGTGACTTGATTTTTTATTTCGTTTGAAAACTTTTTCGTTGGAATGATCGCATACTGCGTTCAACATATATCATTGTAATGCAATTTTTTGTAGATATACACGCATTGTTGATAATCACTATACCTTTGCAAATCATTCTCATAATATTTTGCACAAAATTGTACAGAAAAATATAATTTATTATAAGTATAATTTTTATAATACAACTTTGGGAGATACGGTTCTTTACTTACTTAAACTTCTTGGGTGTTGGTATTTTTGTAGATCTAAAACTGTTGCTATCTCGATTCGAATTATCATCCCAGTTGATCATTTTTTTATATTTTTTAAATGAAAGAAGAAGTGTAGATTATAGTTCGAATCGCGAAACAGATTTTAATCAATAGATTTATTAATGGTGTCGGAACAACAACCTAACTGTTGTATTGTTTCATTTTTTTATTAAAAACTTCTACCCACTTCTGTCTACACATCTACATTCTTCTGCATGGCGTGGTTGGTTGGTAGTGGAAAGGAGGAAAATGCTCTTCCCAACAAATTGCAAGCGCACTTGTAAGATATTTACAATTTTTATTATCTTTCATCCCACTTCATAATAATTTAATCATTATTATAGAAGCTACTTTTTTTATTAATCTTTAATTTTTACACGTAGTTTTAGAATAGCTTTTCGCTCTTGTAAATTGATAAACTCAATGAAATAATTTTATATTTGAACTTTTGAGTTTCATTGAGTTTACACGCAACTTACTGCATGCTTTGATTATTTTTTAATTTGGGATGTTGTACCCAAATTATTGTTGATTGTTGTTAATGTAGTACTGTAAAAAAACTCACTTAACCCCTCATTATAAGTTTCCTACGTCGACTTACATCAGAAGTATTTTACAACAATGGTACACGAAGCATTATTAGTAAACAAAACAGTATTTTGGTGATGGAGTTTACTTTCTGTACACAGATATTACTAGAAAGCTAACCACGGAAGTTACGTGTACTATTTTCGTGAAATATAACGCATTTTTTAAATATCTCGAATAGAAACTATAGATGTTGATTATTTAACAGGGCCTGGTTACGCGGAGCAGTCGTTTTGGTGTTTCTGTTAGGACTCACCTGGACATTCGGACTCCTTTATCTTAATCAAAACACCATAGTGATGGCGTACATCTTCACTATACTAAATAGCCTTCAAGGATTATTTATCTTCGTATTCCACTGTGTACAAAATGAAAAGGTAAGTCGAACTTCGTCTTCGCGAGGCGTCTCCATATAATATTTGAATCTAGCTAACACTTTGGAACATGGACTGATCATTCTAGGTGAAAAAAGAATATCGAAAGTTCATCCGAAGACATTCCTGGCTACCAAAGTGCTTGAGGTGTTCAAAGACGGTGACCGGAAACTCTGGTTCTTCGGGCACCAGTGGAGTTGGTGCAGGAGCCAATGGTGGAAAGGACTTTGGTTCTCACAATACGTCCTCCAATCCCTCGGCACCGACGACGGATAGTTCCGGACTATCGCCGCATGCTGCTTCCAATGTGGGTACCTCACCGAACAATCACAGCAACCTGACAGCAGCCTGTAACAATACGAATCTTTCGATAAACGTGAACTTGAACAATTTGTCGCTGAGGTCGCCAGTGGGGCCACACCAGTTGCATATGATGGCGCCTAGCAACCACAATAGGCATCCCGCTCAACAAGGTATCCAAAGACCGCTTATACACCAAACCAGAAAAAACCCGCTCGAGGTCTCTTGCTTCTCTCTGTCTCTAGCCATCGATTAACTTTCATTTCCGGGCCGTGACTTTTCTCGATTTCCTTATTTTCCACTGTTGATTATTGATTAACTTGTTCAAAAACGTGTGCTACTCCTTTACATCAACTTCCACGGTTGATCAACTTCAACTCTCGATTTTCATCTGCATTCCACTATTCAACTATATATTTTTCTTTTTCTTTTTAATGTATGATGACCCCAAAGTTTGTTGCAGGATATTCAAAAGCGAGGATTCCTCGATTATTCAATTGTCATAAATTTAATTAAACATGTTTCTTTGGTTCCTTTAACGAAATTTCTCTAGTGTACATAGATTTTCAGAAAACTTTACATTGGAGAAGTTGCACGAGTAATGCAGTTTAATATAACCAATTGTATATAATAGAATGAAAAGTTAACGGTGGTTAATTCAGCATTATCCAGCAGGACTGTCACGGCTACGCGATTTCACCCGCATGACGTTTATCTCGTAAATTTAAAAAGCCTACTCTGGTAGATGCACTTTCGAGCTAAATCACACGCTAGACACACAAGAGTACAAGATAGTTTACAAATTCAACAAGACCTCCTACTAACCAGTGGTGATTTTCGTTCTGCTTCTTTTGCGGCGGGGTTTGGTGTACGCGGTTGCCGGTTACTTTGTTCGCACTGTACAAAACACTTAACAAAACTTATGTTCTCGAACAGTTTATCGTTCGTTTCAGATCCGCATTTTTTCCTAACGGAAAAAAACCAGTGAGGAACTGGTCCGTGCTTGAAAGATTCGTAATGTACAATACAATTGAGAGAGAAAAAGGCAATTTATAAGCTTCTAAGGAATAAATTGTCAATCTATCTTTTAAATGTATAGAAGTTTTGAGTTGCCTTTTTTTCTCTTTAACTATCATACCTCTTAAGCAAAGGTGACATCTCACAATCATGCATTAGCAACAACTTGGGTAAGCTTTTAGAGATTGATTTAGAGATGTCATCTTTTTTTAGGATGCACTGTAAAATACATAGCATTTAACGCATACTCACCCATGCACGCACGCCATTAACTTGTTAACAAATTTCCAATGGAGAAAGGTTCCTTTTTAAAGAAATGAAAAAAATTTATTAAATGTTCTCGAGAATTCGAACTTGATACAAAGCCAAAGAAGTTTGCTACAGCACTGCTCTCAGTGCAATCGATTACAACCTATATCGGAACTTTTACTGCACTGGAAACTTTTTGGCACTGTTTGCTCCAACATATCCCAACGCCTCATCCAACGATACAGTCACCCAAAAACCTCTCAACGAGTTTCACAACACCAGGTACCTGAAAAAGCCATTCCGGGTTAACTTCTGAGACAAATCGAATGCTAGAAATCCCAAAACTCTTTGAATTCCATTCTCGCTTAAATCACTGTTGTACTTTGCCCAATCTTACTTTACCCCAATATGTTTTGCTCAACTTACACCAACCTATCGTGTCTTGTCTAATCTTTTTTTTTTTCCTTCATCAAATCGGATCTTCAGCTCCCTTTGAAGCAACAATCTGTCGGAATGTTCTGGTACATTACCCGCCCTACAAATTTTCTACCTAAATCTCAGATCCGATTGAACATTGCTATCGGTTATCACGCGAGAAAATCTCGCGTGACCGACCTCTATAGGTCACGCGAAACGCGTAAAGTAATTTTGGACACGTAGAGAATGTACATGCGTGCAGACGTCGCGTATCTCTATAGATTGCTATAGATTTGTTTCAAAGCCTAAGCCCTAAGCGGAATTCACTTCGCTTATCACGAACAACATGTTTACTAGAATAGAAACATCAGTTGTTTAGAGGTGAGTTAACACGTGATACCCAATGACACAAATTCCCTTCAAACGACTAAATGGCGACCCATTACTAAATTACTTTTCATCACCATGTCATCTCATGATCTCAAACCATGATAGTATTAATATTTCAGAAATCTCTGAAGAGATTTCAAGAATTCCCTAGAATTATTCAAACTGAGCTCTAGTGGAATTATGAGGAACTGACTTTCGTCAGTAAACTCTTAAAGATGCTCTCTCTTTTTTTTTCCTTTCTTTTGGGAGTACTCGATATTGTAAAGTGATTAGTTTTAGATTGTTTTTAATTGAGATAAATTCGGAGATTGGGTCCGAGGTACAATGGCGAAATATTACGAAATTAAGGAGAATGGCTAACCATTGGTTTACAGTACTTGGTGTCCGGACGAGATTGGCCAACTACCGATAGGCAAGCAGCAGTTGCTGTGCCACATGAAACTTCCACGTCAGAGAATCATATCGTGGCCACGCTGCCCCACGCCCGTCACGCCTTCTTTCCTTCAGCTCCTAATATCCCCAAATCTGCCACTGCCACCTGGGGACCCCTTAACAAAAACCTCATGTGGAAGGTAACTAACTCATGGCTATTGGGCCACGCTACTACTAATACTAACTCTACTTTTTCGCGCACCAAAGGTCTCCGAGGTCCGTATTTATCACAATGCCTAACTCACGAGTCGCACAAAAAAGAAGTGCCTAATAGCCTAAAGGAGCCTAATCATCTCCTTTCGTCTGTTCTTCTTTTGCATGATACTCCATACCTGAAAAGATTTCAGTTTATTCTACCTCTTTTCGATTTTTTAATTTCTTCACGAATTTAGGAGATAATTGGATCCGTTAATGATCCAAAAAAACTATCAAGGGTTTAGAAAAATCTCCGAGATTTGATGAGGAAGGAAGATTGAAAATGACTTTCTAAATTTTTAATAAAGGAGGTAGAATAAGCTAATACATCTTTATAAATATTTCCACTTGCTTTGACACTGAGCGTTCTAGTAGATTTGATTACTTTCAATTCTGAACGAAACCCAGCAAACAAATGTCATGATTGTGTGAAAATAGTTTGATTCCTAAAATGGTTCTGATAGCACACTTTATCTCTTACAAATTTTTATTTTTTCTTTCTGTTTTATTTCTTTTAGTTAGAAAATAAGATTAAGTTCTTTTACTTCTAAATAGCTAATTGCCTTTAATTATCCGTAACGCTCTTTCAATTTTCTTTCTTACAAATAAAAATACAATCATAACAAATTTTGGCGAGTTTGAAAAGAAAAGTTGATCAGTAGGTTGACCCTCATATTTTTTCGTTCAATTTCTACTTTTATTTCTCCTCAATTATTTTAATTAGTGAATTTATCACTTACTTTAAAATTTATCACTTCATGATTTGATGAAAAGAATTGATCTTTAGTTTTATTAATTAAGATATGACACCATGAAATGAAAAAAAAAATACAGGGTCATCCTACTTGTCTCTTTCTTACGTAATCCAACCCAAACCCAGATTTCTCACCAATTATTTTCTTCCTCAACAGAACATTTCTTTTAAATCCTACTCTCGTGACTCTGGACACGGAGGGTCAGAACAAGAAGAGTCGCCTCGGACTCATGGCTCGATGACCTTGCAGGGCTACTCGGGACGAACGCGGGAACGGCGAGCAGGTGGCGATGAAATTGGCACCAGGACAACCGGACGGAGAGCAGCCTCTCCTTATAATCACACCTACACGGAAATCCGAGACGGACGTGGTAGCCACCATCAGATGCATGGACATCATCATGGTCAGCATCTGCACTTGACGAGGGGCCTCGTGGGAGAGGATGATCCAGTCTACGAAGAAATTGAGCGTGGAGGCGAAATCCAAGTCTCTGACATGTCTGACGAAGATGGTAGACGACAAAGCGACATGAGTAGACAATCTTCTCGAAGCTATGGGGATCACAGACCATTGATCCCATATTCTCCAGCGAATGACCGGAATTTAAATCATTACGGACAAACTGGGGAACGCAGTATTGCTCACTACGATCCATCGGATCAAGAAAGGACTCTAAATGCCTGCTGGGAAAAACTTAGACTACAACAACCCAGGTACGAGTTGGGTGAACTACCTCGACTTCGTGGCACCTATGGCATTTCTCCTCAAGATCACACGAGGACTGTTGCAGTTCTGGATGGCCATACCGTTGTTTGTCACCTTCAACCTCAAACTGACATGTACACCGGACGAGGAATCCCGCCGCCATCCTACAGCGAATGTTAGGAAAGTCTACATTAGATTCTCTTATGAAGAAGTTTCTATTCTCTCGTGAGTTCACAAATTCGAGATCCTTCAAGCGAATCGCTTCGGGAAGAATCTCGAGCAAAGACCCCTCGGTGCAGAGCTGCAATGTGATCGCTGGTTTTGCTTCGACTTGGAAAGTCTTAAACACAAACCCTGGGAATAATTCTTAAAGGCTTTGTTGAACCAGAAGGCTTTTGTAAAGAAATTCGAAATAGTCAAGCTTGATGCGAAAGTAAGGACTTAAACTTCTGGTATACTTTTGGAATTTTTACCAGGGAATGTCAACTTGTCAAGTGAGATCTTAGACTGATGCGAGTGTAGCTCAAATCTTAATGCGAAACCTAGACAATTCGCCGAGACTCTTAGCCATATTGCGACCATAGGAGGGAGATAGGCGTTTATATTTTCGCGGGTCGAAATGAGGTATTACGCCGACTGACATGCTGTCGTCCAGCCTTGTAGAAAATATCCACTGAAATTTGAATTATCTTTGACTTTTGCTGACAGTGTTTGTAAATAAAAAAAAATACTTTTCCGAAGCTCTTTCTAAAATTACATTTCTACACTTACAGCCTTAATATGTGTTATAAAATCGACTTTGCTCTCTATGAAATTTTGGAATTATTATTAAAGACTTATAATACTCAGAGAGAACAGAAATTGTCAATTTTTGGACTTCCTCCTTCGATTTTTTTTAGAATAGTGAAAGTTGAAGATATTAAAATTCGGTGTGGTATTTTCAATAAGGGTGACCGCAAGCGAGATGCCGCCTGGACGAAGGCATTTTGCGTGTGATAAGAGTGCGAAATGTAACTCAAAGCAGTGGTTGCAAAGTCGATATGCATGGTTCGAGCGAATGAGTGTATCTGTGATTAAGTATCAAGTCCTGTATCATAACTAGCGGACCTCCTTCTTGAGTAAGTACATGCACATGTATCTTACCGAAGAACCGATTGAAACATGTGCGTTAGGAATTGATCGCGTATGTATTCAAATCACGGATTCTGTCGTGGAATATCATTAACTTATAGGATTGCAGCTGCACGAAAATCGTCGTCTTTGCTTCTGTCCGATGCGGATTTTTCGGAGAAGGGGATGAATGAATTTTCATCGCAGTGCGCCGTACAATCGTTTTAACTGTAACACTAAAGTGGCCCGTCGACATTCTATAGCTCAAGGACTGTCATCGGGTCTACCAAGTTTACGATTAATCCTCAACGTTTTAAAGAGCTGAGTCAAGGTGCTGTATTTTGATACAAAGTGCAATACTTTTCACTTGTCGGTACTCGACTATTGATTTTTCAAGACTCGAGTGGGCAATTTTTTAGTATATTTTATTTCTCTAGTACTGAATTATTCTCTTCCTCCTCTTCTTTTTCTTCTTCTTCTTGTCGCTGTTATTTATTATAGCTTTATTGTTGTGTAAATTGGAATTAAAGATATTGAAATCACCCACTCTCATGAGCTATTTACGGAAACTTGATTTTGTTTTTTTAATGATCGAGTGCAGAGAATGAAGTGAAAAGTTTTGCATTTATATTAAAGCGACGGAGATTGAGTTCTAATCTGGTTTTCAATCATACAGCTAACGCGATGATCGATAAAAGAATTTGTAGAACATCATTGATTTTAAGGCATAACAAATTAAAAAGCTTGGCTGAATCCTCTTGTGAAAATTAAGAAATTTGTAAATTATTTTAACTTAATGACGCTAAAATTTGGTTTCATATATGCCTCTTTTTTCCACAATTATTTGTTTATGGTAAAGCCTTATTATCAATTATGATTCTTTTATTGATTGTTGGGTTTGCTTCCCTTTGGCCCTTTCTCTGTATATTTTCTTTGGAATGTTATGTTTTGGTCCCAGAATGTTATTTTTATAAATAAATATATATGTACGTATATGTATGTAAACTGTGTATTAATGAAGCAAGTATGTAAGGAAGATATAGGAGTAAGCAATTTTCCAAGCGAAGAGGAAAAGGCAAAACATAGTCACTGTTTTTTACTATTTTTAAAAAAATTTATCTATCATAATCGCGTCTAATATAATCTGTAACTAAGAAAACCCGCGCGCTATTTATTTTTTTAGCACTCATAAACGTTTTTAATGTATAAATTACTTGACCGACTATAGAAACGTCGTATATTGTGATTGATAGGGAGTCACGTGCGCATCGTTGAATCGCTCGAGAACATCTGAAAACAAAAGACATGCATTTGCTTTTTTTACATTTTTTTAATTCGAAATTTCATGTGTCATAAATAGAGTGATTATTATTAACATGTTGGAAAAATCAAACCGAGCCAAACGAAATTTACTTGAAATAGATTTGAATGGTTAAGAGGTAGACCGAATTATCTAGGAAAAAAATTATCGGAATATGTGCGACTGTAGTTTCTAATATTCTCGAGGAGCGTTTTCGATGCTTTATTTATTTCCAAATCAACCGTTTTATCGTGAACTTTGCTCTGATATATGATAATAATATCTGCGTTAGGCGTACAACTGTGTTAAATGTTAAGTGTTCCCAAGTGTTTTTGCACTGAAATATAAGCACCACAGCGGTATGGAGAACAACTTGTATCATATAAATCAGATTAAATTAACGTTTAACATCTTTCAAAAGCAAGTTTTTAGATTTCATTTGATCAAATGACTAGATAATTTTTAAAAAAGTTTCTAAAACAGTTTTTTTTAATATCAGTACTAGAAGCGCAACTAATCTAAATTTGTATTTTATATTGCAACGAAACGAGAGTTGAAGACAAATAGTTCATTTTTAGCATTCCATTGTATATTTTTCATCCGACACATCCGATTTTGACGAAAGTTGGAAAATTGTGACTTTTTTTTGTGTATAGGGAACCAACATGACGTGTTTAGGTTGCAAACTAATTTAATGTACCGCGTTATTGTCGAAGTGTTTCTTCGAGCTCTGTAAATATTGTAAATAAAGCTTTGTACATGTTGAATACTTGTAATGTAAGTATGAATGGTGAAAGTTCACGTAACGGTTAGTGTGAGATATTGTAGGTAAGCAAACTTACTAATAAGTAGTTGAGACAAACAATTATCGCGAGGGGAGACGCGTAAAGATAATTTAAGACCGAGCGTAATATATAGGTATGTAAATAAACTAAGCAATGAGGTAAAATACTAAAAGTCCCAAATAATCATTGGATATTTATAAAGATTCCACTAGAGTAGGAGCGACGATGAAAGAAATTTGTCTCCAATGCGTTACTCCGTGCAAAGGAGTCTAGCGTTCTTTAAAAATCGAAATACGCCGCATTGAATTCAGACAGACAAATATACAATGCATGTTTTATCATTAGCTCTTTTATAAGCTAATATTCCATTTCCGCTCGCGCAAAAAAAAAACAAATACGTGGTTATTGTACTCGGTTGTATATTTTCGTTCGACGTTTCTTAGTTACTTTCATCCCTCGCTGCCTCGCGTAAATCAACAAAACGAGAGCTCCAAACTACATTTTTTAAATTCAGACCTTTCTTTTTAATTTTTATTTGTCCTTCCTATTTCATATTTCTTAGAAATATCTTTTATACATATTTTGTTTACCTCTTTTCAAAAGGTTTGAGTTTGTGTAAACGGAGCTCTGGATTTGTTGGGTTACTTTTTTACCTACTTGCGCACTGGAAAGAATAAATGCAAGACTTGTAAAAATTTCAGACTTGTAATAATCTTGTTTATTCATTTTATATGCTTCTCTAAAGACTGTCGATACAAAACAGAATAAATATATGTGTACCAATCTCTGATTCAAAGTCCTTATTGATGCTCATCTTCCTGAATCCATTCCATGATATTATGAATCAATTAATTCATTAACATTTAACGTTACTTTTCATATCTTAATAATAGTTTTACAACTTCATGTTGAGAATTTCTTTCTGCAGCTATTAGCGGCGTAATGTGAAATTGAGCTTCTGATTTAACGTTGATTAAGTTATTTTTTAAAATATATTCAACTGTCTCAAGGTTTCCCACTGAAGCAGCAATATGAAGAATATTTTGTCCTGCATCATCAATGGCAGTAATGTTGGCTCCAAAATCAATAAGACTTCTTGTAATCTCAAAGTTATTACTTTTTAGTGATTCATGCAAAGGAGTAGAGCCGGATGAATCTCGAGAGTCCAGCAGTTTAAAATTTCTAGATATAAGCAAATCGATCACATCTTTGTATCCATGATACGCTAAAACACATTTGAATATTGATTACGAATTTTTTGACTGATCATCATTTATTTTGAGCATCGATTTTGAATAAAGTACCTGCAATGTGCAAAGCATTTCGTCCATTTTTGCTCTTAGCCTCAATGCATTCCGGCGAGTATTTTAGCAGAAGATTAACAATTTTAAGGTCACCGGAACGACAAGCTATATGAAAAGCTGACCAGCCATCTTTATTCCTTATAGAAATATTTGCATTTGCATTTAATAGAGTTTGAACACAGGAATTAGCTTCAGGTCCTGTTTTCGTGCATACTAACATCAAAGGTGTCCAGTCTGCACGTTTTAAAGAATTCACACTCGCACCTACAATTAGAACCTGTATAAAAAACTCAATTTTGAAAATAATTCAATAAGCCGAATAATGAAACCTTTTTTAATGAGATATTCTACTACAGCAGGTCTACAAAATTGTGACGCTTCATGTAAGGGTGTTTTCATTTCTAAATTAACGACATCGATTGGACATTTTTTATCCTTCCACTCTGAACATAAGGATTTTACTATTTCCAAATTTCCTTCACGAGCTGCAATATGCAGAGGGCTATCACCAGAAGAAGTATGCCGAATTATTGACCAGTCTTTAAGATCATTTTCTGAAGCAAGTTTCCGCATTTCGCATAAATCTCCCTTTTGGCAAGCACGTAAGAATTGCTTGGAGAGGTTAGATGTGCTTTCCAGCATCATTTCTAAAAGATATACAGTAAAATAAGGTAGAAATACTTCTTTAGCAAAAGTTAGGGTTACCAGATGTCCAGATTTTTCGAGACATGTCCTTTTTTTCCTTATGTCCCGGTTTTTATGAATCACTGTTTTTGGTACCAAATATTTTGTTCCGTACAATAATTAAGTATTATCTATAGTTATTGATTATAATTAGTTTTAACATATATGTTACTGATTACTGGAAGAATTTGTACTTCGTGACCCTTGTTTTTGTTTTTCGCCCGATCCATCTGGTAACCCTATAAAAAATGGTGAAAATTCATTATTAGAATATTCCGAACTTTGACATACCTTTCATTTATAAACAATGCCGAAAAATTCACTTATTTCAATTGTTTCATTACTGTTTATCCTGTTTATATATAAAGAAAAGAAATGAAAGAAATAAATGCCTGACAAGCACACATGCTTCTAGCTTTGATTTGTTTATCATTTTGTGGCTCCATCTTTGTGTTCTGTTTTATCATCATTTTCAACTTTAAACTTCTATTTAAAAATTGTAACATCTACTCGTTCACGGTACGTAAGATATTTTTCTTTCATCGAATTTGAATTTATCGATATTCATCAAATTCATTCATAAATTTTAATTTAGAAAATATAAAATCGACTTTTTACTTTTAGAAAGTACCTGCCTACATGGTTGTACAACGGGTCGTCTACTGTCAGGCGCAAATCAACTGCCCTCTAAAGTTTAGGGGGTTTATTAAACTATTCTAAAAATTGCTTATTGGACCCTCCATCTTTTCAAGATTCCACTCAAATTTCCAATGATATCCTTAACTACCCCCGGAACACCCCAGCCGCTTACAGAGCCCCTCAAATGCCTAAAAAATACCCCAACTTCCCACAATGTGCCCAACTAGTACAATACCAGCTATTCTAATTAACCCTATCTGCCCTAAAAGTAGTGAAATATACTTATATGTTTAAAAAGATGTATAAAGTGAAAATCTCACTTTCAATCTTCTTAAATAAATTCTAATCTAAAAATTCAATTTCTTCACTTTACTCAACTAATATTAAATTTTTAATTTTTTCCCTCTGTAGCACTAATCAACTTTTAAAAAGAATTATGCCTACAGATCAAAAAAATATCTAATTCAAATATTTTTTAAGTAAAATAAAAATATTCAATTTTAAAGTTAGATTTTGAATTCTTCGTTTTATGCAGAAAGTATCACAATTAAATTTTTTTCACTCTGTATGCAGTCTTATATTTGAAAAAAAAAATTAGTGCTAGAGAGCGAAAATATATTTATCTATAATTTTCGTTGAGTAAAATGGGGAATTAAATTTTGAGCTTTTTTAAGGATCCAACGCCCTTAATATCAGGAATAAAAGATGTATTTTTATTTTTAGCTACATTGATTTGCATAAATGCGACCATGTGTATTTTAGTAATAAGAATTTTTTTGTAAAATTTACATTCTTGAATGGCTGATTAGCTACTTGAAAACTTTACTGCAACTCATACACGCAACATCCTTTTTCTAACTTACATGCACCTGCTTTCCACATATTTTTGAAATTCTATGAGCACGTGCTGTCTGCATAAAAAGTGTAATGAATCGATCGATAAGCAAGTGTTTTGAACTCTGCCTGACTTTTACCCCGCTATATATCCATTACACAATTTCATTCGATGTATCGAAACAATCTAGTCCGTTTACCTCTTTGCTCAGTTTACCAATCATAAGTATCCGAGCAAACCGTTTCGAAAGTAGGATATTATTCGCTGACCTTATCCACGCTGACTCATAAAGGCATTCCTTACACATTGTCACTATTAGTCGATTTTGAAAAAAGAAAAAAACATTTACATTTACTTGTACTTCATTCTATAAATATCGCGAAAAAATTAAATTTTCCAGATTCTTGGAATACTAAAATGTTACATCTCAGGTCTTAAAACAGGTAAAATCCACCGTGTTTTAAGAATAGCTCTTTGTATTTTTGTATAAAGAATTATTCTCAGTGAACATATCAGTTACTCATGATTATATTTTTCTATTTTATTTTAAAAATTCTTTATTCAGATCAAGTTTTTGAAACTTGAGAAATAATCATATCTCGTATATCGTAATTTTTATATTTTCTTGAAAAGTGATATTGATAGTATGAAGAAGAACTTCTCAAAATAAAAATATAAAAATGCATGTCAATTATATAAATCGCTGTAAATTTGAATTAAAGCACGTACATAACTTTTCATCGTTAATTTATACATCATTCAATTGATTATTAAAATGGTATTTTTCTTCGGAAGTCATTATTTTTTATCGAAATTTCACACCTTGAAAGAACGGATACTTTATTATGATATTTATAAAATTATGGAGAACTATAAGTCATATTTCTCGTTAATTTTTAAGAAAACTAATTACACATCTTCCTCCGAATAGTTATTCTCAGAAAAAATGTCCATATTTTTATTTGTATTTGCCGATAATTATAATGGTGATTTCTAGAAAGATGATTCTACGAATGCAAATCATTCTAACAAATCGCGAAGACAAAATTATTTCAAATTATCGAAATCCTAATTAAAACTATGTTTAATTCTTCTTTTTATTATTGACTTAATTGGGTGCAATTATAGATATGAATAATTGATGATGATACCTTATTTTACACAATTAAACATTGGGATAAACAAAAATAGAAAAAGAGAAGAATCAAATGGCAATCTTTCTGTCTTCGACTCATGAAATTTCATTCCATAATATCAAAGAATTAACCTTGTCTTGAACTGCCTGTTATCAAATCGCATAATACACTACTCGCATATTGTGGATTAAAATTATTCCTCAAGAATGCAAAAATTATTATTGGAAAACACTTCTTCAATTGATTTCAAAACTGATTAACTGATGTATTTTTAAATAATAGCCATCGATTTACTTTTATATACATGTACCTACTACTATTATTGATTTTTATATTTTATTAAAACTCTTACGAAATAAAAAATGTATTTCTTAATGAATATTTATACTGAAAGGAATACCAGCATAAGAATCATTAATTATGAAAGTGCTCTGTATAAAGTACAACATGATCGAAGATCGCGGCGTTCGTACCAGGCGCGTGTCGCCTACTTGTGCATGTGAAATTATCGATCGATAATTTGCCAACGGATGTAATAGCTTTGTTTCTTCCTCATTTGTATTCTCGATATCACTATAATTATCCACAGAAAACAAGACAAAAAAATCACTCCACTATTCCTCAAATCACAAAATAATGATTCAGAAAATATTTGATATCCTTTTCCTTTTTTTATTTTCAGGATATTATACAAGTTTTGGTGCAATGTAAAGAAAACTTCCACAGGAAATTTTCTTTTAAACGAAACATCAACATTTTCGTTTATATTTAAAGTTGATTTTTTTTATTTATAAATTGACTTTGACATGCTTAATGGTTCTCACCTCTGAACAATGGAAATGCACCGGCTGCATGTTAGAAAAACATTTAAAGAGCACGAAACCGGATGCTTTGCATTCAATAAAAACTATGATTTTTAGATGGATTGTATATCTGTTCGGTCGCATTATAATCTTGCAACTAGCAATTTTCACCCAAGCATTACTGAAGGTTTTTCTTGTGAGATTTTATTAGAATATTATTAGAACGGATTGGTATTTATATAAAATTGTGGAGAACTATATTCATCAAGGATTATCTTATGAGAATATTTGTTTAGATATACAAACTTGTTTATAACTTTTTAATATATGCTATTAGGAATGCTAATTTTACAGGAATTGCAAACAATTATAGGAAATTGCAATTGCATGCCATCCGAGACTTCTAAATATTAACAATTGTTCTCTTTATTTTTGAATGACTATACAACTTAATTCCTCAATTATATAAAAAAGAATCTAAAGCATAACACGTTTTGAAATAATTTCCTAATAATTACATATATATTATAAATAGATGTAAATTCCAATAATGCCGTAAAGTTCGTTTGATGTACCTGCAAGTTCAAGGCTGCCAAATGTGCGGTACGCAATTCTACAAGGTCGACGTCAGTACGAGGTACTTACCTATCATGTTATAAGTTGATTACCAACTAACGTGTAGCCTTCTTTCATTAAACGTGTTTAGTGTGATTGGAATTTTAATTTGCGTATTATTTTAAATTCCTGACCATTTCAAATAAACAAAAAGATATATCTTTACACATAACTATAAAATGAATGCAAATATGATTTGTGAATGTTATGTGGGATTTTTTAAATAGAACTTAGACACGTGCGAAGCTGGGCTCGTTGTCTGATATTAATTACAGTGACATCAGATAAAAATTTAACTCTGGAGAAGAAACTTTACTTTTATAACAACGTGTATCATCGCTTACTCAGAAAGGTAATATGTACCGTTATTTGCTCACTTGCAGTAATCCTCAGTGACGCATTTGTTCACTTATTTTTATTGAAATATTTCCGATCGCCCGTAATTATTAATCAATCTCCGACTACATTTAAAAGTGTAGTTTCTAAATCGTAACTCACTTTACAGAAATCTATTAGTCATCGATTTCGTGAGTCACCTGTTCCAAAAGCTGGAATCATCGGCAAAAAATGTTATGGTAATATTATGCCAATAGGGACAAACTTATTGTCGTAGTATTGATCAAACAATATTTTCAACTAAATATAATCGTCCTTAAATATAGATACTTGAAATGTTGAAAAATAATGTATGTTCAGATGGTTTTGTGAATACAAATGGAAATACATATACACAATTGGAAGAAATTGTGACGTATAACGTGTATTATAAAAAATATCTAGATCATTTTCCTGTTTTTTATGCTGAAAATGAAATAGAGATCTTAGTTTATTATCAGATTTGAGTAAAGTAATGGAAGAAATATATAACAAGTAGAAAAGAGGTTTCTACTGAGACTCGTTTCAGGATAACAATTTTAAAAAATGTTCTTCAAGTCACCACTTTACAGTTTGTTGCTCGTTTTCCCTTGAAAGATCTTCTTGGCAACTTAAACTCATCATAAATTTATTTTAAGGTCTTCTGGACGATAAAGTCTGGGTTGAACATCTGAAAAATGTTTACCGTCATTTCACGCTATCAGGGCATAAAGTAGGTTTGCGAAATTATGTTAGCACTGATAAATTTTACAGTGTTAAACAAAAGAACGTGCAGTAATCGATATTTTGAGTTTCAGCCATGAAATAAGTACGTGACATTTATGGGTGTTTCAATAAAGAAGCTTTCCAAACTGAGAACACTCAAATTTTGAAAGAAGAATGATGGATAGTTATTGCTCTACTTTCTAAAATTTGAAGCTGTTTGAGCTGTGAAATATTCAAGGTTTTCATATCCTTTAAGGCGGTAATGAACTCTTTAAATAATGAAATATTGTCAGCAGACGAATAGATATATATTATATTTACTATCCAGAAAGTAGTCCTGCAACTACTTTTATTTTAAAATTCAACATTTTTAAAATAATTTGTACTATTTTGAAACTGCTAACCATGTAACACTTTTAAAAATTATTAAAAGTAGTTTCTCGCTTTCTTCTCAATATTTTGTAGAAAAACTTCAAATTTTACATAATTATATAAAATTCTTTACAATCCTATAAAATTATCTAACATTAGAAAACGTGACTTATACAATAAAATTGCATGATGACCAGTATAGGCCATACATTATTCTGTGATTTATCTAACACCAATCTATTTATATTAGTTGTTTTTAATCGATTCAGATAAAAAAATATTCAATTCTTAAAATTAGTATTATATTGTATTGACGGTTTTTTATATTTCATTAGTAATAATTGACTTTCTTATATCAAAAGATTTTAAGAGATCTCATGGGATTTACATAAATTTTAAAAGATTTTTTTAGATTTGAGATAGTTTAAGGATTTTCAAGAGATTTCAAAAGATTTCAAGAGATTTTAAGTGATTTTAAGAAACTTCAACGAATGTATTCTAATGTAGAGAAAATCAAATAAAATCCCGTAAAACTACTTGAAATTCTTTTAAAGCTTCTATAAATGTCTTAAATTCTTTAAAAATATTTTTAAATTCTTTGAGTTCATTAAAATCTCTTGAAATATTTTGAAGTATTTTCAAGCTCTTTCAAATCCATTAAAACCAGTTAAAATGTCTTGAAATCTTGTGAAGTCTCAAAAAAAAAAACCTTTTCAGAGATTTCTGAACTCTTTTCAACTCTGTTATCAAAAGGATTTTTCAGAGATTTTTTTTATCAATTTCACTAGATTTCAAGATACTTTAGAGAATTTCATTATTTTCATATTTTCAAGAAATTTTAGGCTATTTAAAGTGATATTAAGGAAGTTTAAGGAATTTAAAGAAATTTCAAGATCTTTTAAGAATTTTTAATTAAATCCAAGGGATTCAGAAATATTTCTAAGATTTCACCATATTTCAAGTATTTTAAAGCATTTCATCGGATTTTAAGTGACTTTAAGGAATTTCAGTGGATTTCTAAAGAATTCAAGACATGTAGTTTAATCATTTTCAAGAGATTTCAAGAAATTTTAAAAGTTTCAAATTTCATTCAAACCTTTGAAATATCTTGAAATCTCTTTAAATATGAAATATATATTTTTTAACTATTTTAAAACCCCTTAATCCCTAAAATCAATAAAAATCTCTTGACATCCTTTGAAATTTTGTTATTATAAAATCTTTAAAATCTTTTTATCCCTTGAAATTCCTTAAAATGAGTATAAATCTCTTGAAATCCCCTTTTATCAAAAGAATTTTTCAGAGATTTTTTTATCAATTTCACTAGATTTCAAGGCACTTGGAATTCAGAGATTTCAGCCAATTTACAGTGATTTTAAGGAAATTCAAGGAATCTAAAGAAATTTCAAGATCTTTTAAGCATTTTTAATTAAATCCAAGGGATTCAGAAATATTTCTAAGATTTCTATAGTCACAATATTTCAAGTGACTTTAAAGAATTTCATTGGATTTCTAAATAATTCAAAGCATGTAGTTTAAGACTTTTCAAGAGATTTCAAGACATTTTAGAAATTTCAAGGAATTTATTCTATAATGTGGAGGAAATCAAATTAAAATCCTGTAAAATTACTTGAAATTCGCTAAATCTTCTGTAAATATGTTAGAATTGTTTAAAATATTTTAAAATCCCTTGGAGTTAATTCAAACCTTTAAAATATCTTGAAAACTCTTCAAATATTAGGTATATAATTTTTAAACTATTTTAAAAACCCCTTAATCCCTAAAATCAATACAAATTTCTAAACATCCCATGTAATTTTGTTATTATAAATTCTTTAAAATGAGTATAAATCTCTTGAAATCCCCTGAAGTTTCTTAAAATTACTCAAAATCATTTGCAATTCTTTAAAGTCTCTTTAAAATCCCTTTAAGGGCATGTATTACTTACCCGATCCCTACCTTACCGACATTTTTTTCTCTATAACGCTACGTCTACATTTAGTGAGATACCACATTGAAAATTTCTATATTTGAAGCTAAAGCCTTAAGGTACATTTTTACAAAAATTTAAGACCAGACAAACATACATTAGCATATTTTTTTTAATTTTAGAAATTTTCAATTTGATATCTTTATAAATGTAGACGTAGCGTTACAGAGAAAAGAATGTCAGTAAGGTAGGGATCGGGTAAGTAATACATGCCCTTAAATTCTACAAAATTTCATAAAATGCCGGCCAATTCCGGATAAATATCTGCTGGTCACCCAATAAAAATTTTGAATTTTGGGAAACTTTATTTTTATATTTATTATGTCAATAAATGTAAAAAGTGTAAAAAAAATGTAAGACGTCCGAAACTTCAATCTAATACAATTATTAAATAGGTAGTTGATTTAGATAGAAAATTTAGATTTAGTATTTAGTTATATTGAGTTATATTTAATTATTTTTAGTTCTTTATTTATTTTTTTATATAAATTTAGCCAGAAGATGTAGAAAATTTGAAAAAAATGAATGAAGTAGTATAAAAAACACTAGAAGCCCGGTGAGATAAAAAAGAAGATGAAAGCGAAAGAGGAGCGGTACGTGTCTCTTTTTCTGGGACGAGCTGCACCGAGTACCAGGGCCCATTACCATCAGGATTCCGATCAAATTCCTCGTGCGAATTCCTTGGTCCGGTATCGTCTTGACTCTTGGTAGCAGGAGGGTGGATGTGGAAGGCATGCAGGGTGCAGGGGGTCTTTCCCCTGGTCCTATCCTCGAAGGAGGAGGTCGGCGTCTCGACGACGACAACGGGATCGAATCCATCGCGGAAAGAAGGGACTGCAGGGGTCCCAACGAACCCCCACGCGGGTTCAAGAGAACTATACGCGAACCCATCGACGTTGTCGATGCAGTCTCGCGCGCAACATCGTACACGCGACTTGCGGCGCTCTTGCCACCTCTGTTCGGTGAACCCGGATTTTAAATATCGCCAATTCATATCAGTATTCCTCTTACTTTAAAAATCCACTACAAAAAAGAATGGTAGAATCTAGGTAAAATAGGTAGATTGTGAAAGTGTGCTTAGTTTCATCAATTTTTTTACATTTTCAATGTTAGATAATAAATGTTTGTTTAACGTGACTATATCTGTTTAAATTACACTCGTATAGGTGTATATTTATATATATATATATATATATATATATTTCTATGGTGTATCTTTACATTAATTACAACTTACGTAATTGAATTTAATTATTATTTAATTTTGGATATTTTTGAGAAAGTTTAGAAAAATGTGTTGTTTATCAAAAGAGTGTTGTTTCTAATTTGATGTGACTTGGAATTCCAGGTGTTTGATTCATTTTGGTGTTTTCCTTATATGTCGAAACTATTTAAATGCTTGGCTGGCATTATTCGAATTATTAATATTGTTTTCCTTACTGTGTTACCGTGTCATCGTTTAATTTTCCTTTTCTAAGAAAAATTGTCTTTCTATTAATAATAATCAATTAATATTGATGATTGTTTTCTGTGATTTGAGATTTCGAATGCCTGTTGTTCAATCCAGCATGAAAATTGTAATTTTAACTTCATCAAATTCTGATATTCACAACTTTTTGTATTTCTATTGTTTAATCAAATAATTATAAATATTGTGTCCTTGGTTGTAATTCGTCTTAATATTAATATAAAAATGATATTTGATAGAATATTACTGCTGTATATAAGACTTATAAGTCTAGAGAGCAATAACATGTTTAAACTTATATTTTGTAGCGATAATAACTGCTGAGGTATCTCTAGTTGAATATTTCGTAGTTCCTTTATTTACATCAGAAGATTTCATCATTCCATCAGAGAAACAAAAACCTCTGAGAGACTCTTCAAATCAATAACCGTTAATGTTTATATTCAGACCATTTGGTGAACAAGTGTTTATTTTGCCAATCGATTTACGTTTAACTCATTCACTACAAAAGTTCAATATTATTATTTTCACAAGAAAATTACTTTGCAGATAAAATCCAGTTCAGGACTCTCATGTAGTAAATATAGCAACACTGTATAAAATATAATTTACACTCTCTCTTCGGAATACTTTACAATAATTTCAGAAAACTGTCCTTTTGCAATTTCTAAAATTGGAAAAATGTCTAAAAATGTTTGTAAATAATAAATAATACTAGGAATACTAAAATGTGTTCAACATACAAATTTCATAAAGTCATTTATCATGATATGGTCACGTTAGTATAAACAGAATACTTATTTCTATATGGAAAATTATCCATCTATATAGTGTAAAACGTGTCTCCGACTTTCATATAAATTCACCATAAATAACATCAAGTAATAATTTGTCTTAATCCATCAATTCGTCTCAGTTTTTCGCTCATTAACCCAAATCGTTTTTGTGTGAAAAAAAAAGTGCGTCGAGTCCTTGTACACATGAGAATAGTGAGTCCTAGACTCTAAACACGAACTAGGACTGAGAAAAAAGACTGAGGACTTAATTAAAGAACCAAGAACGTTTCTTCATTACTTTTCTCAAGTTTGTTGTTTTCATGAAACAAGTGTCTCGGAATTCCCGGCAAATCATGAAAAATATTTGAAACTGTTGTTAAAGCAGAGATCATCTATTAAGTCTATTAATTGTTTGTACAGGAAGAGAAAAAGCAAAAGCATCGTGAAATTTCGATTATTGTGACTGGAGGTTTACGGATATAATCGACTGAGAACTTGAAGCCACCGGAAATACCTTCTCTCCGAATTGCGGACAACGACATGCACGTGGCGTATCAGAGATAGAATATATAGTGTGGCTATAAGTTTTACGAGAACGGATATTGCGGCTTCGTGATCGTTACATGCTTCATCGTTTGCATGTTCTAATTGGCCGTGGTGAACATTCTACCTTCCTCTTCTGTCCTTGATCCAGGAAGTGATAGATAATACCCTGGAAAAACGACTGTGTCCATGAGATACCCGCGTGAAAAGATTTTCTGATGATGCCTCAATTCGAAGCGCTGGGCTTCGGCTCCACAAAAATGATGATCCTGGCTACTCTGATTGCACTCTTGGCTGTTTCCAATGGTAAACAATTTTTTTTATTTCAATGAAATTCTAATTAATGAGTTTGAATTTTTGAATATTCGAATTTTTGCATATTTGAATTTTTGCTCAACATGTGTAATTATATGGGTTCACAATTGATGATTCAATATAACTTCTTCTATTTGACGAATATATCATTTTTTAATCACTAGCTTCCTGTCGTCATTTTATTGTTTTCGGACGTTTCGTCATTACAACATAAAAATAAAACTTTTGTTATCTACAAATTTATGACGCCTATAGTACGTAATAATATTTGACTTATCTTTCAGTCAGTGTTTTTATATGAACTAAGAAATGATTTGGTGAAACATTTACAGTAGAGGAAGTTGAATCATATTTTGATTTAATAATCAAATCAAAATTATACACTTGACACTTATTACTTATATAATAAAGAATTAAATCTAAAATCTAATAACTGTTGAGTACACGTAACATACTCATATCTGATATTCTTCAAACTTAAACTTTGAAAAAAGGAAATAAAATATATATATATTTTATTTGGATTTTGGAAATATATTTTTTATAACGGTTAAAATTTTTTTATGAATTAACCGTATAATAGAAAGAAGTATTTTTATAATCGCGTATGTAACCTAATTTGGTCTTGAGTAAAACGTGTGTAACTTGGATGAAAGTAGTCTAACTATCGTTTGGTTTCACTACTGCGATAAAACATTGGAAAGTCAAAGTAGCTTCATGTCACTCCAATGAAAAGAGACTAAGTATTTTTGCCTTTAAATTAATTGCACTTAGTACTCCATTAGTTGAAATTCATTTATCGAATAAACTCCTTTAAAAATCTTCTCGCAAATCTTTACAAAGACTTTATACCAAGGGAATTGCGAATTTAAATAATTACTCAACTCTCGAAAAATGCATACAATACGTTCTGATTCTCTAATTTTCTCATTTCCTTCAGTTTTTTATTCCGCGTAAATTATAGTTTGCGAGTAGATAAATCACGAGAGTTTAACGAAAGCTTACGCTAATAACAGCCAATAATGATTTTTAATTAAACGCTCAACATTATCGCTTGATGTTATACAATGTTTTCACACGTCTCTGTTTTGTGATTATCATCATTGCATTTATAGTGAATTTAATTTAAGAAAAATGATTATTGTTTTTTTTACAAAGGAAAAACAAAGTGTACACTTGAATGCCAGTTACAAGTAAGAGTTTAATCATAAGTATAGCACTGCTCATAGTCGACAGTTATAAATTGCAATTACCTGCCCTAGATACATGTTCTTTTGGTCACGCGAATGAGTAAGACATTGCAAAATTTAATTAAGATTAGGTTCTATCTCTTCAAGACTCGATTTGCCTCCCCCATTTCTCTTCGTTCACAGAAAAAAAAATCTAGTTCTTGTTACAGCTTGTTTTTTAGTACACCTTAATTTAAGGCCGTTTTTAAATTTAATACTTTATTCAAACCCATCTGTAGCCTGTAAACGAGACCATAAAAAATGAGTAATTTTGTTATAAGATTAAAGATGGAGTGTTTTAATCAATTTTTTGTTTGAACCAAAAATTCAGAAGCTATAAATAGGGTAAAGAAGCACACTTAAAATATTATCTTTCATATTTCAATTCACGTAATGCTTAAAGTAATAAAGAGTCGCAAAAATAGAATGAATAGATCGTTAAAACTTATTCAAACGAAATTTGACGACAGAAGTTCTCATAATAGAAGGTCAAAGTTTAAGGCTTTCCATTGATTTTTCGCTTTTCTGAAATGCCAAGTTGCACATCTTGAGCTACGTCTCGTGATGATAATAGAAAATTATAGTTGACTTAACGATTGGACTATCACGTCATAGAAATTGCTTACGTAATTAACAGTTCGCATGGATTTAAGTGACTAACTTATTTACGTAACAGGATACGTGCTCCTTCATTCTCGAATGGTTCTGCTGGAATTCCAAAATGCATTGTTCACGTCAAATGAATGACCAAAGATAAGATAAACCAATTTTCTTAATTAACATCATGTTCAAACACAGCATTATAGGAGATCGAAATTTTTCACCTTGTCGAATCAATAATTTGCCTTCTTGAACGAAAAACACCAAAAAAGTTATTTAAACAGGCATTAAAAGTGGCATTTGTGGATTTTTTGAAAGACATTCATCATGCAATAAAAAATCGCAGTAGAGTTTTGACTGACATGAACACCTGATCTGGCGAACGCTTTCTAGACTTGAAACCTTGACCGTGACTTGAACGCGAATGATCACCGCAGTTACCAGACGCGTGGTCAAATAAATTGTCTGCTAACTAGCATTTCTTCTGTCGAATCTCGTTTTCTATTTTATAATTTAAACATCATTCATTATAAAAATCAAAAAGAAATGTATGCGTTGCCGGTAACTTCACTCTTACATACTCGAAACTTTTTCCCCAATTTTTTTTTTAGAAGAATATATACTATGTGTACTTTTAATATTATTATTTCAATATATGGTTTTTAATTCATCCTAATTTTTCATATTAAACAATTTTTGTGCATGGCAAAAGTGTTGAAATAAATGCCAGTCACAGAACTTGTGTCCGTCTTTACATCGTCAAAAGACCTCGGTAAGGACTACCTTGTCAGAAACTGTTTTATCAAGGCCGCATTCTAAACATAATTAATCTTCAAGAGACATCCGGACTGTATAATATCATATTAGACAAAAGCATATAATCATGTTTGAAATTCCGCTTAAAGTATTTGATACAAAAATCTCCACTTTCCACTTATTTTGCATACTCTTCTGATGGAATATGTTAATAGTTTTCATGAACACCGTCGAGTACACCTTGACCGATATAACAAACAAGGTTTAAGTATCTCTTCATTGTAATCAAAGTCGTGACTAAGTCCAGATAAGAAACATTACCATTTTGATTTCATTTAAAAAAATATTTTTTATTATTCAATGGCGTGCAATTTTTAATATATACTGATAAAAAATACCGCACACGATTATAAAATGTCAAACGTAAAAAACTCGAGTTATTTCCGTGATTATAAATTATAAGAGCCGATGAAGGCATATCGAGGAATTTGATCTCAGCCAGCATTATACCAATTACGAGAGAATCGCGAGATCCGCATTTTTTCGGCTAATTATTCATCATCCAAATATTCAGGAATTTCTTCGCGTGCAGAAAAGTGCAGGGATTTGACTTATGGCATTCTTAAAAATTTGCAAGGGTGTTTGCATCCGATTAACAAATTCTTTCAAAGTGAACGTGAAGGTGGCGCATTGACCGCTCGTAAAAAATGTATTCGAATATTGTGAATTGCCAAGGGCATTCACTTTCGTGCTATGTCGTTAGCATAACGAGCGACCCGATGATTTTCGCTTGTGCCAACGGCGATGGGACCGGCTTCGAGAAATTATGCCGATCTCACGCACCTGAATTAGAGCGAATCAAGACACTGACTTAACTACTGGTTTTTACTCGTCTCGTCTCTTATACGATCGCCTGGAATGTATTCTCCGGTGAATCACTATTATAATATCACAAAACTTTTTGCGATACGGATGACGTGATCCACAAAAATTCTTTACAATGTCTAGGCTTATAAATAAAACAGCCGAACATAATAGTAGACAATCAACTAAATTAGTGTAATTTTTACAAATAATATTCCTGATAATATTTTTAATATTCCAAAAAAATTCACTTACTAAAAAGTTAGACAGATAGAAGATATAGGATTAGAAGATAGCAATTGAGTTTTCCTCATGTCAATTCATTACCTTGCATATGATTTCACAGACTGTGTTTGGTCAAGTGTAACGCGATGTTTTGCAAGAATTTTCACATAGGACACAATTCTTTGTCGATGATTGTGAAAAAAAGTTAATGCGAAGGCAATCCTGGATTCCAGTGTATTTAAAAAACTCATGTGATGTTCAATGCCTCTATAACTGACGAAGAAACTTATTCAAATTAAAATATTAAATATACTAGTAAACTGCTATAGAGATCAAGAATTTCTTGACATTTGGGAGACGTGTATTCCAGATTTTCAAAACATTTTGTGACACCATTTTTTTAGAGAGGAAATTCAAAAGGTTTCTAAGAATTTTAAGGAATTTTGACGATTTTCAAGTAATATCCACTAAATTCAAAAGAATTTTTTAGAATATTAATGGCTTTCAGAATATTAAGTGGAATTTTTAAGGGAATTTAATGGATTTTGAATGTTGAAAAATTTGGAGGAATTTTAAGATATTTCAATTAATTTTAAGGGATTACGGTTTTAAAGAATTAAAAAATTTTCGTAGAATTTCGAGAAATTTTCAGAGATTTTAGCATATAAGGAATTTTGACGATTTTTGAATGATTTAAAGAGAATGTAAGGAATTTTTATGAGTTGGAAACTAGTTTCTGTGAAATATTAAAGGATTGCATGGAATTTTATGAGATTTCTAATTATTTTAATACATTTTAAAGGATATATAAAGGATATAAAGGCAATATTATCATAAAATTTTAAGGAATTTCCAAAAATTTCTACGAATTTTAAAGATTTGTTTAACTTTCAAAATACTGTATGGATTTTGAAGGACTTTTAAGTTTATTGGATAATTTTATTGAGGGATTTCAAACGATTTCGTAGAATTTAAAAGAATTTTGAAAGTTATCGTCAAATTTTTATGGGAATTCAAGAGGTCTTTCTGAGTTGTAAAAAATGTTGTGGATTTTTAAGGATTTTATGAAATCTAAAGGAATTTTAAGGCATTTTAAAAGAATTTGAGTGTTTTTTATGAGTTTTATTAAAAATTTGTGAAATTTTAAAGGTTTTCATGGTATTTTATGAGATTTCTAATAATTTTAAGCAATTTTAAGATATTTTTCTGAGTTTAAAAAAAATTTTGTACAATTTTTAAGGATTTCTTGAAATTTTTTTAAGATTTCTAAAAAATTTTTAATATTTTCATCAATTTTAACGAATTTCAAGAGATTTCTGACAATATTTTAAGAGATTTTAACGAATTTTGAAGTTTTTTTTTTAAATTTTAAGAGACCAGCAAATCAATATATGCGTAATTATTTTATTTTCCTTGTTACAATTTCAAGTTATTTAGAAGCCAATCAGGTTTGAAACAACAATGTATTCGAGATTTTCGAGACTTTTCTCGACACCACTTTTTTAAGATAGGATACTATCTGATCTTTGATTTATGAATGTATGATTTTATTGCTTCAGGTCAAGTAGTGGATGAAAAATTTACTGAAACGACGATTAGTGAGAATTCTACCGAGAGTACACCAGCGATTTCGATAGAATCGGACAAGATGGAGGGACATCTAATGGATGATCTCCTTCCAGGAACTAAACCACCCTCACCTGCTGTCATTTTTGTGGATGTTCCTGCTCATACAGAAACCGATTTGGGTGCTTCTGTATTATTATCATGCAGAACTGCAAATCCTGTAATTGAGTGTCAGTGGTCCTGGCAGCCTCTTCCACCAACGCATCTTCCACTCCCAGACATTAATGATAGTTCAATTGTTCCTACATGTAAGTTGCGTCAGTAACATATAAGAATTTTCCTAAGTTTCCCCCCTTTTTCCTTATTATTTCTTTAAAACATATTTTTCTTTCTTTCTTTCTTATCTTTTATTGTTTTTTATAGTAAGTACAACCTCGGCAATTATGACAACCCCTACGACGCAATCTCTACCAGTTCGACAGTTTCCTGCTTTCGGAAACAATAGCAATGATTGCTCGGTGCGATTTTCGAGTACAAAACATGAACAAACAGGATACTGGACGTGTGCTGCTAGAGCCTCTGATAATGACCCATTCATCAGCACATCTCCGGCTAGATTGAGCATTGTTAATGTTAATCAAGGTTTGTTTATTTATATATATATATATATATATATATTATCATAATTAATTTTGATTATTCTACATTTTTTACCTGACATTATGTTTTGATCAGATTTGATTCTATCCATTATTACAGAATTACAATGTGCCAACAAATGTTTTTAAAAAAAACTTGAGATGACTCTGGCAATTAAAAAATGTAGCTTATGTAACAGATTTTTTTAGAAGATCCAGATTTGTTCTAGGATTAATTGAGAGTACATTTTTTACAGAATTGCCTATTATTTTTGAAAACCAAGATACTGCAATAGAGGCACCTGCAGGATCGTCGGCACAGATATTGTGCCGAACAATGACCCCTGTTCGCGAGTGTCAGTGGTCTTGGCGCCAGTTGAACCAGTCACAACCTTGGAATCTCGAGGTGAAGAAGTTCCCGGCCTTCGGGAATGAGAGCAACGAGTGCAGCATCAAGTTCAAGAACATTCTACAAGAACAAGAGGGCTTCTGGACCTGTGCTGCTCGTACAAACACCAGCTCCTCTTTTGTCCAAGCAAATCCTATTCGATTACTCATCTCGGAAGGTATAAAAAACAATCTCTTCATTTTCAACTTCTAGCCGTTAAAACCTCATTTCATCTCATCTCATCTCATCTGAATCTCGTCTATATTCTTATTACTCTAATTCTAATCAGTTCTTTATTACATCACTTTTATTCTTTACTATCACTATATCCCTTACACAAAGAAAAATGGATATTCTCAGATTACTCAGATTACTCAGATTAAGGACCGATTCCACCAACTGTGATTAAAGTTTAATCATTGATTAACTTAAGTTAATCAATACTTTGCGTACGCAAATCAACGATTTAATCCTTGATTAACTTAAGTTCATCAATACTTTTCGTTCGCAAATCAAGGATTTAATCAAGGATTAAAATTTAATCATATTTGGTGGAATCGGCCCTATGTATTTGGGATATTCAGCTTCAATATCTAGATACTCAAATAGCGTGATTAAGGGCCGATTCCACCAACTGTGATTAAATTTTAATCCTTGATTGAATCCTTGATTTGTGTACTGAAAGTATTGGTTAACTTAAGTTAATCAAGGATTAAAATTTAATCACAGTTGGTGGAATCGGCCCTAAGTATCTAAGATACTCAACAGGATGAATATCTGGATATTGACGATGAATATCTAGATATTTAGGATGAATATATTTGTAATTAAATTTTTTAGCAGTTTCTTTCAAATCTCTTTAACTATTCTGGTCTGGTGCAACTCAGACACTATAATGAATTCCTAGGTCATTCACAACTTCCTATTATGTTCCAGTCGAATTTGTACAACTTTCTCGCGGAATACAGATAGCAGCAGGCGAGACGGTATTCTTACGATGTCTGGTGAATAAACCAGTGGTTCAATGTGAATGGTCCTGGAGGCCTTCGAACTCTAGCAAAGATCCAACAGTTGTGAAGAAGTTTATACCCAGCAAAGAGGCAGATCATGATTGCTCGGTGAAGTTCAAGAATGTCCTTTATGAAGAAGAAGGATTGTGGACGTGTGGCGTGCGTCTTTCAACAAATGGAATTCTGCACGAGGCGCCTCCTGCTACAGTGACACTTTTGCCCTCTGGTGATTATGACGTAATTTTATCTTGAGCTGTAGTCGGCGCCAATTTAATTATGGTACAGGATAATCGATCAATCGGAAATCGTTGATCAATCGGAAAGTATTGATGAATGGTCAAGGTGTATGCACGTTTTCTGCACCTCAATTAAATAAGTACGTTTGAGATGATGATGAATTGGAGGAGTATTGTCTAAACGATTTCAATCGAAGAGTTATTATTTTCTAGGTGATTTATAATTAACAAGGATGGTTTATAACGATATTGTTATTCGTTTAACCAGCTGAATTGCTTGGAATTTAGAATGAATAATCAATGATCCATAATAATCTCTTTGTTCGATCTCCAATTCGTTCTTTTTTGCATATAAAGTGAGAGTGACGAAGCACTTGGATCATCTTCAGAAGTAACACTATTTAAAAAGTTTTTTTTAGCGTTTTTGCAATGATCAATTTAACAATTTTTGGTTTATAAGTAATTATTTAGTTGGAACCTTTTGCACAGATTTTTATTTTGTTAGACCTTCTTTCTCCAAATTCAAATGATATTTAGCACCTTGATAAAGACATTATCTAAATTATGGAAAACCTTGGATGTCAAGATGCTAAAATGGGATATTAACATTCTTGGGATCATTATGCAACAAGTGGGGTCAACTGAAGCGAAAATATTAGTAAACTATGTGAAAGGCTCGAGGCGTGGCATGACTGATGAAAAGAAAAAAATTGAGAAATCGGCATCAATGATCTTGAGGAGTTGAAAGCTTTACTTTAATGTAGAATGAAATTTAATTAGTTTTATCAAATTCACTTATTAGGTCGTTTATTCATATCAGCGAAATTTTTCATGAATGTTTCATTTTTTTTTTAATCTAGGCAAGGTGAACTTTGTGGAAACACCTGAAGATACATCGGTACAAATTGGCACAGAGGCTACATTGAAATGTATAACTAATGGCCGTGTTGAAAAATGTGCCTGGAGTTGGAGGCCTTTGAGCGGAAGTGAAGATGAGGTCACTATTCACGAATTCCCAAGTAAGGGTGAGGTTGGACGAGATTGTAGCCTCAAGTTGCCTCGGGTCTATGCTAAAGAACAGGGATTTTGGGGCTGTCATGTCTCAATTCCTGGTATCAACACGATGCTATCTTCTCCTACTGCTAAGCTTACAATGTATGAGCAAGGTAATATTAAATCATTTAAATTCCTTAATTTCCGCCAAAACTCGTTTTTTTAGTTGTCTGAAACATTGTAAAGACCTGACCAAGTGTATATTTTTAAAAATGACTAGACGAATTCATGTATTGCCATATTGTCATAATATCCTTTCTCTTGCAGAGGATGTGGACTTTTCGGAACTTTCCAAGGACATCCAAATATCAACTGGAGGAAGTGTTCAGCTTCGATGTGTCACATCATCAGCTGTTGAACAATGTCGATGGTCACTGACTCCAGTGAATTCTAACACCACAGTAGTGGTGAAACAATTTCCTCCAGCTGGAGTTGAAGCCCGAGACTGCAGTGTGAGACTGAGCCATGCCCTTGCTGAACAGGAGGGACTTTGGACCTGTGGTGCCAAAACTCGAAGTCGTCAAAATTACACAGATGCATCCCCAGCCAAGTTGAGCCTCCTCGAACCAGGTATCATTGAATCCTGAGAGAATCACACAGCGATTCTACAATTGTGCAAATGTGAAAATGTGCATCCATCTATCCACGATGACATCTTGCACAACTTGTTCGCACTCACTTGGTTTGGTGGTGGAAAAAAAAATTTCGCTATTGACATAGCATATCGTTATAGTTTGCCCAGTGGAAAGCTGATACAAGTGATCAAGGACTCTCAATAATGCGAGCAGCACTGAATTTTTTATCAGTGCCGAAATTAGCACATTGAAAGAGGGTACTACTATTTTTTTAGTTAGAGATCTAAGAAGACAAGAGTCTAATTAAAAATGGCACCTTTTACAGGTACCATTTTTATTTGCCTTAATCGAAAAATAGCATATTTATTGAGACTCTGAACTATTATTAGGCTACTAGTGGTTGGACACAAGTTTAATTTAGATGAATATTTATTTGCTTTCATTAAGTTTTTATTTCACTTTTCGTTAGGTCCTATTCTAAGGCTTATTTCTACCTGGATCCATATTTGGTTTTGGATCATGTTGAATTTTCAATAGCCTCAATTTAAAATACAGTCTTCACAGTTTTAAATTTAAAATTGCTTCCTTTCAAGCGTTTCAATCGACAAAAAAATCAGTTTTTCCTAATTCCTTAGAATAGGTCCTTTTTTCATATTCTCGAAATCTTGAACCTGGATTTTTTAACATGGCACGCCCACAAACGAATGCTACCTCAGCTCTCGATGGCTAATACCCCTAATTTATTCTATAGGTTGTCGTTATCATTTTCATGACTTGTCCTTTTTCTGATGCAAGATTAAGCTTTATTTTTAATGCCCGAAACATTTTATACAGTAATTTTTTTATTTTTAAACTTAGATGGTTCCGTCCTAATGATATTTAATAATTAGTACGAGATTGCTTTACCACCTCTGTCAGTAACTCCTTTGAAACAATATGCACTTTTATTATCCTTAAGATCCTTGAAAAATATCACTGAATTATTTAGATAGCTTTTCGTCCTGTGCAATAAATTGCAAGTGTATCAAGTGAATAGAGAAAACGTTTTGTAGCTTACAGTTGCAGATCCCAAGCAACTTTCGTACTTAGTGCTGCTCAATTTTTCATGTAGATAATTAGACATTATTTGTTATTCCGTACATTAATAATTAAGAGTATGTTTGAGTATTGTGTACATGTGTATTTTCCCTTTTTCAAAGCTCACTTCATTGTCATTCCATTTTATTTATTTTTTCTCGTGATATTATGTGTGTGAAAGAGATAGTTACTTTATTTAAGGTCTTATTATAAGATTTAAGAAAGTCGTGTTAGTTTAATAATAAAAAACTCAAGTAGCTTTAGAGATTTTTTTTATCTTCATAACGAACCAGTTTACAAATAACAGTACCAGTAAAATATTATAGAATATTTTGCCAGTATTACCCAATAAAATTGATACTTTTAATGAGTTCTAATGATGAGTTTTAATGATATATTTCTTTAAAACATATTTTTGTATTGTGATCACATTTTATGAGAATGAGTTTGTTTTCAGCTAAAGATTTTTCGTTATCAGGCAGCAAACGTCATAATTTGTATCACAATTGCACGCTTTGCTTCGCGAATTTTTTCACCTGGACGTGACAAATGAAAGTAAGAATTATAGATATAGAAAGCAGCTATATTTACAACATAGTCATGAATGCATTATGTAGAGCAACCGTTGCTTTATCACTCATGCAAGAGCCTGATGTTAAAATACACAGTATGCAATTTGTTGGATCGATCGCCCCTATACAGTGTGGTAAATTTAGGTGATAGGTTTACCCAAAGATTTTGTTTAAGGAACGAAATAAGTTAATCAACTAGTGCCTTGATGAATGAAACTGTAAGCGTAAGAATCGATCGTCAAATTCTTTTCATTCGTCAGTTTGACGTGCTTCAATCAACATTTATTTCTACTACCACTGAAAATATTCTCTACCAAAAAATCAGGAGATAACTGAATTATTTATATGAAATAATAATATTAGGATGTATAAATATAAAATAATGCTTCCTTCAAACAAGGAACATCCTAAAATTCAATATTGCCATAAAAAATTGACTGAGTTTATTTAAACTTCTAAGAATCTATTTATTAATTCACAAAGAGAATATTTTTTGTCTGTGCACCGAATTTTGTTGTATAAAGGACTGTCGATTATAGGAAACAAAAACCGATGAGATAAACTTCAAGCAACTGTGCGTTTGAAATTGTGGTTCCACAATTTGTAGACAAATTTAGGAAATAAACAAATTTTCTACAATGTGTCTCCGTATTTTGACTTTCACCTCTCCTTATTTCAAAAGCAAATTTCAAATTAATCATCTGCCTTGCTGCACTTTCATTTTCTATTACATTTATAACACATCATGCTTTTAATCAAGCAAAATTCATGCTGAATATTTGGGAAGATGTTTAGAAGAAGGTTTCAAGGTATTCGGGAAATTTCGAATCGGAAAATTGTAACCAGACGTAATTGTACTGTCAATATTATAGAACCTGTGACAGTGACACTTTGGGCTGCTCATCATCAAGCTGTGACCTTGGCATGCAAAATTGGTCCAGTTCCACCGAAAACTCAGTGTCAATGGATTCATGGATTGGATATTCTTACAAAACTGGAAAACGATAGTTCTAAAATCGAAAATAAGTGAGTTGAAAAAGTATCAATTGAGTATCATCAATTTTCTTGTTTTAAAGATTTAATTCAGAGTGTTGGAGCCAAGTTCTAATCTAAAAATTCGATTTCTTCAGTTTACTCAACAAATATTAAATTTGGAATCTTTCCCCTCTGAAAAATTAATTAATTTTTAACTAGAATTATGCGTACAGAGAGAAAAAATATCTAATTCGAATCTTTTTTAAGTAAAATTAAAATATTCAATTCTGAAGTCAAATTTTGAGTTTTTTGTTTTATGCAAAAAGTATCGAAACTAAATATTTTTTTGCTCTGTACACAGTTTTATATTTGAAAATAGATTAGTGCTACAGAGCGAAAACATATTTATCCAGAATTTTCTTTGAGTAAAATGGAGAATGGGATTTTGAGCTTAACACTTGAGTTCAACACCCTTAAGCTTAAATTGAACAATTTCAATTTATGGTTTTATTTAGATACTACATGTTAATGCAACATAATGATGGTGTTTGTACTCTACATTTTGTTCCTGGGCCTTCTGATTTTGGACAATGGAAATGCAAATTCATGTTGACAAATGAAAATCTTACAGTAGAACTTGGAAACGATAGTCTCTTATTATTGGAAGAATTAGATGGTAAGCCAAGTTAAATCAACACATAAAAATTCTCTTTATCCGTTTGATTACTCATGATAAAATGTTTAATTGCTTTTTTTATAACTGAAATTCCGTTAATTTTCAGATCAAAAATTGGGGTGGCTCGTAGGCGCCCTAACAGTACTGATTTTGTTTCTAACAATTATAATAGTTGTTTTAGTAGTGTGTAAACGACGATTCTTTGGAGGAAAGTTGCCAGCAATGTTGGAGACAATTTCTGCAAGTGAAAAAAAGAGAAACGATGCTTTATCTAAAAATCAATACACCGAACCAATCAAAATACAACAATTGAATCCAAGTCCTTTGAGTGTAAGGCATATTTTGCCAAATCGAAGTCCGTATCTCCTTGACAGGGTCCAAAGACCAATCTCATCAAAGCCAGCAGTTTACGGAAACACATTAACAGTCCCAAAAGTCAAAATTTATGATCAAGAATCAAGTTAAGGTTTAACATCTAAGTGTTAAATTGAGAATTCCATTCTCCATTTTACTCAACGAAAATTATAGGTAAATATTTTTTCGATCTGTAGCGCTAATTTTTTTTCAAATGTAAAACGGCATACAGAGCGAAAAAATATTTAATTTTGATGCTTTTTGCATAAAACGAAGAATTCAAAATCTAACTTCAAAGTTTAATATTTTCTCTGAATGCTTAATTCTAGTTAAAAATTTATTAATTCTACAGAGGGAAAAAATTCAAAATTTAATATTTGTTGAGTTAAATGAAGAAATCGAATTTTTAACACTCAAATACCTCAAAATGCTTTGTTTTTGTAAAACTTTTACCAATTTTTATACTGTCTATATTTTTGTACAATTCACTTTTTAGAAACTCTTTAAAGCCGGATGACAATCTGAAGGAAAATTTTAAGTTGAAGATGATACTCTTAAGGAATAGTCCTTAATTATATTTTTCCAACTTCCGGTGAATGTAAATAACGTAATCACGAATAATAATAATAATAATAATAATATTAATATAATATAATATAATATATATAATCAAGATTTTCGTTCGTCTTTTCTCTTTTTGAAATATTTTATTGATGAATATAATTTTCGGTTAATAAAACAGTAACGACGACATGGTCACAGCCATTATATATATTGCTAGCAGGTATTTATAATCCCTGCACGTCTTACTTATCGATATAAAGGTACTGAGAAGTACAGGGAGAATCGCTAAGGTCACACTTAGTCTCATCCTGCACATGAGAATCAATCGCGCCATATTTTCGATATGAATCATTCTTTCGATATTATAGTGTATTACCAGCTTACTAAAAATAGACAAATTTTACGTTGAATCATACAAATCATAAATTCGGCATAAAATTATTCGATATATGTATAAAGTTTTGATATATGGAAAAGAATTATGAGTCAAGTACTACCATGCGACTATAATTCGATCATAATGTTGCCTAATCAATTTTCACATAATCATTTAATTACTATTGTTATTATTACTCTAAATTTAAATCTAAGGTTTAGCTTTTAATCATAATCACTGGTCGTTGTAACTTTAATTACAAACCTTACTGAAGTAGCAATATGAAATTAATAATTTTAAAAGTGAGTGTAACAAATTCAATTGGCAAAACTTTGATAAAACTCAGAGTTTTATAACTTTTTATAAGTAACAATATTCTTATAATTAATGAAGCTAAAGTTTATGGCTGTAAACGTCCTCAAATAATGGCTCAAGTTTACTGCATTTTTTCAATCAACTTATAAATTAAAAAGTTGTAAAATATAGAAAATTTCGAAGCTAAAGTACTTTTTCTATTTTCAAAATACCTTTCATTTTTGCGAAGTTTTGTAATCTAGGATCATTTAAATTATTATTGGCGTAAGATTGTTAATGTGATAACATTAGCTAATGAAAAATCCATTCAGGTTACATACTGCCGAAAACTTTTCGGCCCTTTGTGACTGATAAGGATACGATTACAACACTTAAAATGAAAAAGATGAGACCGAAGAGTGTGGTGATTGCTCGACACCACTGACGTCTTCGTTTTGCCTCTTCTATGGCTCGACGCAATCTTTCAGCTCGTGATCCATCCAAAGTGAAATCGAGACTTTTTTCAAAAATTCCAGCTTCTCGACACCAACTGTCCTTTGATGATGATCGACTAATTCCACCGCTTGATGATCCCTCTTCTCCATAATCTAACTGCTGAAGCAACGGTCTTTAAATATTATGTGATATCTTCTAAATTCTAATTAATGTAAGCAAAACTGAAATTGGAGGCCTTTTACCAATGAAGCAATTAAAGCAATTAAAAAGAATTAAGCAATTAACAAATTTCCCATGAATTATTATAATAAGCAGTTATCATTTCAAAAATATTTCAATCCACTCACCGTTGTGTATTCATGATTTGCTGATGGATATTCCTTCCTCAAATTGCACTGCTGCTTATCATTATTCCTCCTAGCAGACTCCGCTCCCTTATCTTTCCCTTTAAAATTAGAAACCCCATTTGAATCTTCTGAACGTCTACAGGAACAAATTTTTGAATTCTCAATACTATAACAATGAATATTCCTCGAGAAAAAGCCCTGATTTTCTGGTACGAGAACAACTCCTGAGGAACTTTCTTTCGTCTTCTGGTCATCTTCAAAACGAGAATTGGCCTGATCTCCAAAAGACGCAGCAAGAAGATCCTGAGCAGGGGAATTTTTTTCGCGATGACACTGAGATCTCGACCAGGAAGGCTTCAGGTAGGTTTCAGTTTTTCCATAGACCCTTGAATTTATTGGATTCATTTCTGTGGAAAAAGAATCTTTTCCTCCACTTGACGTCGACGAATTGCGATAAATGTGATCTTCGAAGAGATTTTTGTTGTATACGTCGACACCTTGGGAAATTGTGCGAGAAATATCTCGTAGTATTTCTTCAGGTGTCATACTGGTGTCACCCTCTAAAACGGAATTAAGCGTTCGAGATAACTCCATAAGCATCTCTTGAGCCATTGATCCAGAAGGTTGTCCACATTCCCATTCATCATTATAGGGGTGAGGATCAGCATAGTCATAACAACAACAAGGGTTACCTGTTGAAACCATTTATTTTAAACCAACTTCATTAATCAGATCAGCCTAAACTCTACCCTGTTGGAAGTAAAAAGATAGACAGTCTATCTATTTGAATCTTTTTCAATCTTCAGGATTAAAATAGAAAGAAAAATAAATCCAAATGTATCCATCCCTATCCATGCCAATCTATTTCTATCTGTTTTCTAATCTGCAATCATCTCTTTCCTTTTGAATCTGAATATTTCTATCTCTTTGTATCCTTCGTCTATCTTCGCCAATAATTTCCTATCCTCCATCTATCCACGCTAATCTTTCTTTATTTCCGCCTATCCACACTAATCCTTTTCTATCCCTCTTGTAATCTATAGCAACGCCGTTCTTTTTCAATCCCTTTTTTCCTATCCATGTCTAACCCTGGTCTGATCATTTGAATCCTTACCGATCTCTTTTACAGGCTTATCCTTTTCAATCTCTACTTATCTATCCATATCTATCCTTGTATAATCATTTTAATCTTTACCATTATTATCCATCTCTATTCTTTATCCTTTTATTATATTCTCTATTCTTTTTCATTCCTTTCCTATCTCTCTTGAAGTGTATTACCAAGCCTTTTCAATCACCACATTTCTATCCGTGTCTATTCTTAATCTAATCAGCTCAATCCTTATCTATTCTTTTTAGAATCTACTAGGAAGTCTATCCTTTTCAATCCATAACTTTATATCCACATTTATTCACGTAATCTATAGCAACGCCTATCTTTTTCAATCTCTACTAATCTATCCATCTCTATCCTTGTATAATCATTTCAATCTTTTTCTATCTTTCTTTAAGTATACTTTAAGTATGGAGAAAATCGATAAAAATTTTTCGGGATGGATAGAAACAGTTAGAAAAAGATAGAGCCTAGTGAGAACGATGGATACACAAAAAAATTGAAAAAGAAAGAGTTTCATGGATGCAAAGTGTGGGAGGGGAAGAAAATCTCTATCCTTTTCTATCCAAACATTTCTATCCCTTTCTATCTTTTTACTTCCAACAGAGTAAAGCTAAAAAAATGAAGACTTCTAAAAAATCTTGACTTGAATTCCCCAAAAATGTCTCACGATTTACGGCACAAGATTTAAGTACCTACAGGATTTCCGTAATCTCGAGGTCCTTACTTGTCGGCTTAAAAGCCAATTAACACGTGTGGAACGGTGTGTGTAAAAGCATTCTTAAGTACCTGTTGGCATTCACACGTCACGCCCATTTACGTAAGGATTCCGCAATTTCTTTTGTCTTTCTGACTTACCACTTAAAATCGAGGAGGCAAGAGAATAAGATAAGATAGTGTAAAAGCTTTTCGAGGAAGCAATAAAAAATCCTGTATTCAAAAACGAAATTGTGGAATTCTTGGTTCGAACCAAGAATTTTCTTCGATACAGATCTGTATCGAAAAAAATTCTCTCTATTGTCAAAAAAAAAAAATGAGTATCTCTTTTTCATCAAGTTGTTATACCTTTTCCATCTGCATTATGCTCTAAACAACCCTCATGGTGGATTTTCCTTTGATCGCTGCCAATGCAGGGCCAGATAGGACGTGGGATGGTTTCTCCCTCGTGAATGACAGCCAATCCAGGTCCTTGATCTCTGAAAGAGTTGGTCGCTGGTGCCCCAACCGCACCTTGTTGAGGTGTGGCGGAATTGCAGCAGGAATAGGATGTGGCTGAGAGTGGCGGTGAATGACTGGAATATCCAGAACTCGTCGACGTTCGATAACATCTTTTTGGATTTTGCGATGTCGGCAAGCTGGTCACTAATCCGGACACTTCGGCGTCTAAGGAATCTGGTTCTATCCTGCAACGATTCACGCATTGCTAAGAACGAGATATGGAGACTGAATCTACTTAATGAAATCATTAATTAGGACAACATTGCTTTCAAACTATATAGTAAATATACAGCTGTATAAACAATCAATCACTATCACTATCATCATCATCATCATCATCATTATCAGCTACTTCTACTTCTACTTTTTGGTCATATCAAAAAACTAGTTTGCCATCTTTAAATCTTGTCTAAAACCAGCTGTACTATTAAAAGAAAACTAGTTTAATAAATTCTCTAACTTTCGCCTAAAATGAGTTGCAAGCAGGAAAAAACTAAATATAACGAATGTTGAATCTAATATATTAGAAAGTCTTACCATTCTACTTGAACATCGATTCCTGCTACCGGGAGGACAGTATTAGGATTGAACCTATTGGAATTTTGGTACAAGGACTGTGTGAAACCTCCTTCTACAGTGGGTTGTTCGTCCGTGGAAACTGCCAAGGCCGTTGCTGATGCGGCTCTGGAACAGGCCTTACCACGTCCTAGCATCCCCTCATACGGTCCAAAGGTTTTATCCCGATGGAGGGTGATTTCTGACGATGCTACCGCATGGATCTGATGCAGGTTCGTCTAGGGCAAGAAGCCAAAGAGGCATACTATCTCAAAAACGACTGCCAAGCTCCAAATTCCATGTTCTTCTTTCCAATTTTCATAATTGGTATCATAACATGGTCCTTTGGCTCATTTGTGCCTGGTGCTCTTCTTCAACCACCCTAAAGAAGAAGAATCATTTTCAAAAATAATTGAAGGTCAATGATTGAATAAACAGTACCTTACCTGAATTTTCCAAGGGCTTTACAACTCAACCGATCAATTGTATATATATATATTACTTATTGTATTACTTCTAATTTCAAGATATTTCAGAATATTCAATATTTAGTAGATTTCTATGCAAGTTTACTTCCCAGTGGGCCAAAAATTGAAAGAAATTTTTAGAAAGTCCTAAAAACATCCTATGTCAGGCCAAAAAATGTCCAATGTTCAAAAGACGTCTTTAGTACGTTTTTAGAACGTTCTAAAAACTTGTTTCAATTTTTTGCCCACTGGATTGATTTTATGAGTCGTTAAACCCTCGGATTTTTTTGATTCCTGAAAAAAGATTATGTTCCTTCCTTCCTTACAAAACTTTTTGTTGCTATAGAAGCAACAAAAATGGTTTGGTTGTGCCAACCAAATCTTGGTTCTTTCAACAAACTTTTTGTTGAACCAAGAAAATTCATTTGAACCAAAAAATCTCAGTTTTGGTTGAATTAACAAAACTTTGGTTGGTTCAACAAAAACTTGGTTGGCACAACCAAAAATCTTTGTTGCTTCTATAGCAACAAAATTTTTTGTTGTCCACACTAAACATTTTTCTCAGTGTATATTATATTAATCTTTTAATATAATATATAAATATAATTAATATAAAAGACAAAACTTCGCATTAAAGGAATTTTGAGAATAATTCGTCTAAAAATAAATGCATGAATTTTTTCGCAAGTAGTACTTCACTCATTGTCGAATAGTTTTTTACTTGCTTATTTACTAATAATTTCGGAACTAATAATAACGGAATTCTCTTCTTGTGTACTATGTATATGTACCTATGTATATATACCATTATTCCCAATTTGGGATATACAACTAAATATTTTTCTACTGGAATTTGCAATATAGCAGCACATTAAAGTTATGTACGCTATAAAGAACATTGAGCAATCCCATGGAATGTAAAATGTTCGCCATAAAATATTGTGGCGCCATAGGCATCGTATTTCTTTCGTTTCTTGATCTCGTATATTTTCCTCCTTTACAAAATTCACTGCAACAACTGTCATTCCTATTACTTTTTATCATGTAAAAGTTAAATCATGTAAAGTTAAACAAAAAGCAGTTTTAGAAAATATATGATATTCAAGTAAATGCTGAGTAAATCACACTCAGCGTGAGAAGAAAAATAATATTAAATAAATATACTCAGAGATAAATAAGAATAAGATACAATGACAACACGGAATTATTTAAATCACTCCAGTATCGTTACCGAATTTTGAATTGCAAGAAAAAAAACTCTTTAAAAATTCGCAAAATTGTTTCAATATTTTTTACCATTGGAATTAAAGTCTTTCTAGAATTTAAGATTTAAGACAGAATCTCCGGTTTTGTGGGCTAACGAAAGTCTATGACCTTGGAATTAAAGTGAAAAGGATTCCATGAGACTGAGGTAAAATTTACGTAACGAAATGTGACTTCTTCATTCTGAATCATTCATGGAGTACTTGTAATAATAATTGTTAATGAAAGGTATATGATTCGTGTATATATATATACGACTATACTGATCCACTTCAAGAACGCGCATTATGTCGTTATGTTAACCGATCGACACGAAAAAAGTAGGTACCTCAATCAACAAACATGCTTTCAGCTTTCCCTTTTACATCACAGATATGTGCGAACTTTTGTGTCTGTAGCTTCTTCAAATATCTTTTTTCCTATAATTATATATATATATATATATATATATATATACTCTTCTCCTTTTCGAGAAAAATCGTTTAAAATTTATTTCCAACTGAAGATTATACAAGTGAAAACTTCTTTTACCGAAAGGTATTTAAAAAAAAATAATAAAACTGATAACATGTTTTTTATATGGGCAAGATGATGATTTCCTGAAATGGGTGCAAATTACACCCAAAACAAAAGAAATTTTCTTTACAGAGAGAGTAAACTCCTGAAACGTTTTGGAGAAAGTTTCGAAGATGACATCATTTTCTATATTTTAAAAGATATGCGCATTCAATTTCATGAATGAAAGTTTGCATAAGAAAGATAAAAATCATGCGAAATTATTTGCAGCAGCTTCATTCAAATGATCGCATAACTGGGATTTTTGTGCATTATTTTGAATTCTTATTTGCCAATGTTTTCCTATTATAAAATTTGTTTGTTCTATTATATAATTTGTTTTTCCTATTATAAAATTTGCTAATTTTCCATTAAAGAAATTCATTGATTACAGGTGCTTCATGAATTTCAATTTCCAAATCAGACGTGTTTTAATTATAACACGGAAATCTGAACTTTCAATTACCAATCGCGTAATAATGATGTGGAACTATATAAAGGACTATATAAAGGAAACTAGATCTCTAATCGGAACTGGATCTATTATTGAAACAGCAGTCTATATAATTATTCAAATGTGTGGGTCTACGGTTGAAACGGCGGAGTCCATAATTGAAAATTCAAAAAGAAAGTGATTTTTTCTCTATCTTCTAATTTAATCTCTTCCGAGTCTTTTTTGCATAATTCAAATTAAATTACAGCATAACTACAATTTTATTTGCATTTCATTATGCCAAATACTAGTTTAACTCTAGAGTTCAATGTTTCTAATGCAGTAATTTCTAAACAGTAATTATCAACAACACCGGCGGAAAATTGATGAAAAGTATGAACTTGATGAAAATGCAGTAAAGCTATTTCGTAGACTCAACAAAATAGAGTCAAAATATATATAGATTCCAAAAAAAACTTGTCCAATTTAGTCACACCTCAAAACGAAATCGAAAAGAGTAACATGCCCAAATTTGACAAATAATTATGCCCATACCCTCTGGATCAGTAGCGCGTGCCGTTTTTCTCTGTATCCCGCATTCCACTGACAGTCATCCACTTTCACGTTGACATAGTCAGCTTCTCATGTCTTCACACTTAGTCTAGATTGTCGAGCAACATTGCGAAGATCATAACGTAATTCGAAACGCAGTTGATGTTTGAGCAACTATAACATTGGTAGTCTGTTCGGAATCACCATCAGTGACAAATAGTTCGTTTTCATGTTTAACAGTTAACACATTCAACAATACCACATTCTGAATCTGAATCTCTTTCAAATAATCCACCACATCCTTACACAAAAAATAGACATCAACCAATGCGACTTTGAAAATCCCCGGATGCCTGAACTGCTTATAGTTACTGAATAAAATAGAAGATTGAAGAATAAATAAGAATATAAGAAGTTTCTGAAGAAAGAAATGTTTGAAGAAGACACTAGCAGATAATGACACTGAAGATAATGGAATTATCGAAGTTAAAAGGCTAATTTACTCTATTACAGGAGGCACTTCTAGAGTGCAACGGACTATACTGATTGGCATAAAATCGTGACAAGTGCTGGAGTCAGTATCTCCTTGCGAGGGAGATCTCTCGTCCTGGGAGCAGTCGTGAAAATATTTGACTCGCAAACTTTCACTCGAACTCACTCAGGGTCGTCTCGTGAAAACTCGCCGCACTGTTGAAAAACTGCCTTCGAAACTGAAATCAATTCATTGCAGATCGAGATGTATACGTATAATATCGCATGTATATACCCAATTTTGATGATTGCGCAGGGACCGAAAAGAATACATCATGACATATGCGGGAAGGCCGCTTTCACGTATGTCATACAGGGTCCACAGACATAATCTATTGCTTATCTTCTCGTTAAGCGATTTCTAAAAAAGATGAGATGCTTGTAAGGCCAACATCATGAGTTGAATCGAATGACCTCCGATCATTCTCTTCAGATGGACAAAGAATTTCGTTAGGTTTTTTTTCACTTGTCAATCGAACAAGCGAACATGGCAAAACGAGAGGAGAGAGCGACCACTTGAGAAATATCATCCATCTAGTGCAGAAGTGCAAAACTCTGCGAAAGATGAAGTGTGCTGACGAAAGTGGGCGCTTAATCTCTTTTTTTTTTTTGTTATTCTCTAACGAAAAAAGTCTCAGATAAATAATTTCGGAGTCTATGAAATTAATCTCTTCAATTTCGGTTTTTTACTAAAGCATTTTGCAGATTAGTCTACTACATAAAATTCGAAAAGAAGAAATAATGGGTTTGCTGAAGAAATGAGTAATTAGTGAATTTTTGGTTGAAGTTGCAGACGTCTAGTCTAATGGATTTTTTTGATTTTTTATTTTTTACGTTGATTGTAATGT
>UCOH01005740.1:0-32737 GCA_900474275.1 Synergus japonicus
TATATATATATATATATATATATATATATGTAGTCTCAATTTTAGCTCGCATCAAGAAAGTGAACCCTTTATTGGAGAGCATCTGTTTCTCTATGGCAGGTTCTATTTATAGCTTGAAGGTACAACACCATTTAATAAAAATCCATTAGACCATATTTTCTTATATTTCAATTCAGGATATGTTTGAGAACTACTGTTTAATCTTCAATGACAGAGAGATTAACTAATTAGTCATTGAGACTTTTGATGCTTTTGTTAAGATATGAGAATTTTTCCGCCCTTCAAAAGTGCAATGAAAGAATTTCATTTCATGCATAATTTAACACATATAAATAAAAATTAGAAAAAAAAAATATAATATATTGTCGAAAACTTGATTGGTTTAGAAACTGCGCGAATATGTGTGAATGTATCGAATTTGAAAACAATCTTCAGACTATTTTCGTTTTCAAAAAGATTATTAAGACATAGAATACAAATTTTAGAAACATTGAAATTTTTATTTATTATTGAAATTTTAGAAATATTAAAGGATTTCACGGCATTTCAAGGAATTTCATGAAATTTATTATGATTTTCAGAGATTTTTAAGGGATTTTACCAGTTATTGGGGTTTTATAGAATGTAATAAGCAACTTGAAGAATATAAAAATCTTATAGAGAGTTTTCATTGGATTTTCAGATATTTTAAGGGATATTAAATAATTTGAAGGTCTTTTAAGTGATTCAAGGGATTTTAGGAAATTTTATTAAAATTTTTTAGCAATTTTAAGAGATGAAATTTTGAAAAATCCTGAAAGATTTAACGATAAATATGTAGTGGAATTTGAAGTGATTTTCAAAACTTTGAAGATGCTTGAAAGGATTCCACAAAATTTCATTGGATTTTTAGACATTTAGATATTGAGATTCATAAAATTAGAATAAGAATTACACATTTTTATATGCATTTCAAAAATATAAATCTCTGAATTATTTTGCATACTTTTGAAATCCCTCCATTTTTCTAATCCTACATTGTAGAAAAAAACCCGGGTTTAAAAACTTGCTCATATGGTAAGTAACACACACATGCCCTTAAGGATTATCAAGGAATATGAAGTAAAAAAAAGACAGAACATTACAAATTATTATTATTTATTGTTATTTAAAATTATTCATTTAAATTTATAAAATTTAAAGGAATTTTATGAGATTCTGAATTTTAAGGGAATTTACGACATTTTAGGGGATATTAAATTATTTTAAAAACTTACAAGGGATTTTACGAGATTTCATTGGCTTTTTAGGAATTTTAATTAATTTTAAGGGAAATAACAATATATTGTGGAATTTTAATGAATATCAAGGAATATTAAGTGCATTTATAAAATTTAAGGGATTTTACGATATTTTATTGGATTGTCAGGAATTTTAATGGATTTCTATATTTCAAAAAGTATAAATTTCTCAATTATTTTATGTATACTAGCAAAAGGTGTGCAAAAACGAGAAATTAATTGCGCGGATCATAATTGCTAATATATAATAATACTATAAATAATGTTATATTGCCAACTTATTTATCTTTAATAAATAAAATCGTGGATAGATAGAATTATACATCGTCATATTCTGGAAAATTACGGCTGTATATAGACTGAGTATCTAGATACATGTGCCTATGTTAGTATTTTAGAGAGTGTAAGCAATCGAATCGATAACTGATCAGCGGATTCATTTTCACACTTTTTTCCATCACATCCGAATGAATGAACAGTTGAACACTGGCTCTTCTAAGCGACTTGACTTTCAAGTTCTTCATAGCTACTTTACGAAGGATGAAGGGCCACATTGTCCTACAGATTCCCTCTCAAGACAAAATTCTTTTTTGCTTCCAGGAATCATCTGAAGAGTAAATTTCCCCAAAAAAACATGTTTTATATATATTTTCATGTAAAGAATATTTAAAAATATAGAATAAAAATTTTAAAATCAGAGTAGAAGAATAAAAAAGTTAAAAAGTTAATTAAAAAGTGAAAAATCACTAAATCAGAAAAAGAAAAAAAAAATTACTTATAAAATGACTGAGTCATCTGAATATTGAAAAAGATCGAGAATTGTATATTTTTGAGATTAGGAGAATCAATGGTCTCAAGGAGGCTGTAAAAGAAGCAGATGGCTCTAAAGTCTGATGGACCACATGGCTAGAATCAAGAGCCTTTATAATTATACCAACAATGACACATGTGGAGTCATCGAGCTTCTGAATCTTAATAGGTTCAGGTGTTGAGTTGGGGCTTCGACAAAGAAGTCATTCTTTGTATGTTTGTTCTCAGTTCCTGATATTTATGAGATTTTTCTATAAAATGATATATTTATAAGAACCTTGACACAGAGAGAAATCAACAAAGCACGTTTGTTTTCATTGTTGGACTTTAAAATAACCGATAATGAAAATTCAATGACATAAAAAATGACTTCTTTATTAGAAACATTTGAAAAAAGTTTATGTTAAATTTTTAAATAATGAAAGGTGATAAAATGGTAAATTATCAAATACATGTTTTATGAACTCGCTGCTTTAAATCTCAATAATAGTAAAATAATAACGAAAATGTGATTTTCTGCGAGTTTTGTCAGCGAAAGGTCATCAATTGGTGACCCTAATCTTCCTTATCTGCCTGAGTTATTGAATTAATTATTCGCGGAAAGGCTTTACACTTATTATACATTAAACATCAAACATATATATGTATGTGTACATTATACATTCTAAACTAAATATAAGAATTATCTAAATCCTATGAAGTTCACAGCTATTACAACTTTCTTCATTCCCTCGGCTCGGATAGTGAAAAGTCGTTCATCTTTTTCCAGGTTCTTCACTTGACGAGAAATAATAGCTCATTGTCATCATGAGGCTCAAAATCGCGACATTTGTGCTAATAGTTTTCGCTTCTGGATTCACGAGTGCTAGAGAAATTAGGTAAGTTTATATAATATATAAATAGGTCGTGGCAAACTTTTTATGGAATCGTATATTTTATATTTATATTTTTCTTTATTTTAATTTACTTTATTTTATCTATATTATATTTATATTTATATATTTTATAGACTCATATACTTATTATTGTCAAGCGTAAATGGGGTGAAAAACGGTTTAGGCGTAAAGGGGGTTGAAAAAGATTTAAGCGTAAAAGGGGTGGCAAACTTTTTATAGAATCGTATATTTCATATTTATATTTTATTATTATTTTTTTTATTTTTACATTTTATTTTTATAATGATTTTTATATTTTGTTTAATATTTTATTAATTAATTTATTTTAATTTATTTTAATTTATATTTATATATTTTATAGAATTGTATAACTATTATTTTCAAGCGTAAAGTGGGTGGTAAGTGTTTGATTTAAACCATTTTTGTATTACTTATTATTTTCAAGAGTAAATGGGGTGGAAAAAGATTTAAGCATAGTACGGGTGGTAAACTGTTTATAGAATTTGTATATTTGCATATTTTTTTTCGTAAAGGGGATGGAAAACATTTTATACAATTTTCATATGGGTGTAAATGGGATGAACAACTTTTTGTAGAATTTTTATATTTTCAGGCGTAAAGGGGGTGGTAATTTGTTTCTAAAATTTTCATATTTTCAGACGTAAAGGGGGTAAAAAATTTTTTATAGAATTTTCATATTTTTAGGCGTTTTCTTTAAACTATTTTCGTATAATTATTATTTTCAATCGCAAATGGGGTGAAAAGCGGTTTAAGCGTAAAATGGGTGGCAAAATTTTTATAGAATCGCTTATTTTCTATTTATATTTTTCGATTTATATTTTATTTATATTATTTATTTATTTTAATTTATTTTATTTGTATTTTATGAAAATTTACAATTTTGGCAATTTAAAAATTACTTGTCTCAAAAAAATGTATGTTCGTATTGAAAATATTTTAGTCATGAAGACATTAAGGATGCAATGCTGAGTCTCGTTCACATGATGCGTGAAAATACGGAAAAATTGGAAAGGCACGAGTTACGCGAGCGACAATTAGGCGAGCAATTAAAAAAATCAATGGCAGTTTTAACGAAAAAAGTGACCACTGTCGAGGGACTCAAGTCGCATTTGGTCAAATTGGATGAACGAGTCGCTGGCATCGAACAACTTATTTCACAAGTACGTTACGCTTTTTTCTCAAATTATTATCATTGTTGTTTCTTTAATTATATAATTTTCTATGGAGAAAATAATATATAATTTAATTATTAAGAATTTTATTTTAGGGACTTTGAAATTAAGAGCGTTTTCATATGAAGCGGTTTGAAATTAAGAATTTCTCAATTTTATTTAGATGTGTTGTGAGTTGAATTATTAAAAACGCTTCATAAACGCTCAGATTCTAGAAACGTTTTCAAATTAGAAGCATCTTCGTAAAAGTCGGTTGAAAATTAATTTTGGAACTTTATTCAGTTGTGTTACGAGTTTAACTATCAGAAACGCTTCAGAAACGCTCAGAATATAAAAAAATGTTTCCATATTACAAGCGTTTTCATATTAAACAAATAGAAATTTTCAATTTAAAGATTATATTCGGATTTTTTATGGGTGTAACTAAGAGAAACGCTTCAGAAACGCTCAGAATATAGAAACGTTTCCATGTTAGAAGCGTTTTAATATTAAGGATGAAAATTTTCGATTTAAAAATTATATTCAGATTTTTTATGAGTTTAACTAAAAGAAACGCTTCAGAAACGTTCAGATTGTAAAACGCTTCATAATCGGAAGCGTTTTAATATTAAGGAGATGAAAATTTTCGATTTAAAAATTATATTCAAATTTTTTATGAGCTTAACTAAGAGAAACGCTTCAGAAACGTTCAGATTGTAACAACACTTCATAATCAGAAGCGTTTGAAAATCGAAGCTTTTCAATATTCAACTGTTTAAAAATGTAAAAAAAATGATTTTAATTGCAGAGGGACGAAAGAGAGAGAATACAGATGCAAAAGACAGCTGACACACTCGAAGATCTGGAAAATCGTTTAGAGGGTTGGCTCTCGTCCATTGAAAATAAAATCACAGAAGCCAATGACCATTCAGAATCCAAGTCAACCGCGGAAATTCTAGCAAAGCTGAACGAAACACAAGTGATTATTGCTCGACAAGTTTCTAATTTTGGGTCGAGTGTCAAAGAAATGAGTCTCAGGATGAAAGACGACGCTAATCTCCATAAGGACAAAATACAGAACGTCTTCTCTGAAGTAACAAATAAATCATTAAATATGTATAATAAATAATAACATAATTACTTATATTTATTTAAATTTATATTATAATTGACTATTTATTTTAATCTATACGTATTATAAATGATTATTTATATTAATTTCTAATTGATATTAAATTTTTAAGGTGAGAAATATTAGCACGAAGATTGGCGACATAGACTCTTCAATAGGAAGAATAAGAGACATTCCTAATAATGTCGAAAGCAGACCAGCAATTTCACCTGAAATTATTGCTTCGCTCGCAGAACAAAATAGGGCTCTCAGCAGAGTGAAGGAACTTTTAGAAGACACTTCTGAACGTCTACAGGAACTCCCTAGGTTAATTTTAATTTTTAAATTACATTTTTTTTCATGTAATTAGTGTTATAATTATTTATTTAATTTCCAGAATTTCAGAGCTGCAGTCTCTGCATAATGAAACCCAAATGTCCTTGCAAGAAACAAAACATGCCTTGCGAGATTCTGTAACTCGAGGGACAGACGGCCTTGAAAGTAAAATCGTGGAAACAAAGGAAGATATTAAATATGCTATCAGCACACTTCGGTAATTTAGTGTTATTAATTAATTAATTTAGGAAAATAGAAATTGACATTTATGTTCATTATGTTATTTTTGTTATATTACATATATAACTTTTATAATTTATTTAACAAATTTTAGAAATTATCCAAAGATTTCGAAGGATTATAAATAATTTTTGGGTATTCTCTGAAATTTTCTAGGTTTCTAATGATTTCAAGATATTTTCAATAATTTTAAAGGATTTTAAGAGGTTTTTATGAGTTTCTAAAGATTTTGAGGAATTTTAGGGAATTTTGAAAAGTTTTCAAAAATTATAAAAGTTTTTTTTTTTAAGTATTTTAAGGGATTGAACAGTTTTTCGTGGAATTATAAAGGAATTTAAGAAACTTGAAAGATTTTAAAGAAATTTTAAGGGATTATATAATATTTACGTGGAATTTTAAAGGAATTAAAGAAATTTTAATTTTTAACAGTGATTTTGAAGGATTTGATTGAAATTTTAAAGAATCTCACAAGATTTCTATGCTATATAAAAGATTTGGTAGAATTTTATGAAATTTGAAGATGTTTTCAAGAATTTTTTGAGATCTTTACGTATATTTAAGAGATATTAAAGTTTTTTGTGGAATTTTGAAGGATTTCATGAGACTTTTATGATTTTAAAAAGATTTTGTGAAATTTTACAAAATTTTAAGATATTTTTATGTATTTTAAAGGATTTAACAGTTTTTCATTAAATTATAAAGGATTTTAAGGAATTTATATAGTCGTTACAGAATTTAAAAAAATATCAAGTAATGTTTTATTTTTAAAAGATTTTGTGAGATTTTTAAATTCAAGACTTTTTTTTAGAAATTTTGATGCACTTTAGGAAATTTTAAAGACTTTCACGAGATTCTGCGAAAATGTTTTATGGAATTTTGAAGGATTACAGGATATTTTTAAAGATTTTTAGGAATTTCAAAAGATTTAAAAGTTTTTCGTGGAATTTAAAGTATTTTTAATGATTTTGAGGAATTTTAAAAAGATTAGTGATAATTGAATGGATCTCATGAAATATTAACAAAGGGATTTCGTGGAATTTTAAGATGTTTCCAGGAAATTCAAGAAATTTCAATGAATTTTAAGAGATCTTTTCAAATATTGTTTTAAATTCAAAAGATTTTAAAGGAATGTTAAATTTTTCGTGATTTTAAATTTCAAAAGATTTAAACTATTTAAAGTGATATACGAAATTTTTGAAAAATTTTAATAGTATTATTATTGAAAATTTCTACGCATTTTTAATACTTTTTTGCCAGGGAAATTTGTCTGAAAGTCAGGGAAATGTCAGGGAAATTGAAAAATTGAATCTTGTGGACACCCTGAACTTCAAAATTGAATATTTTCATTTTACTTAAAAAATACTTGAATTAGATTTATTTTCGCTCTGTACGTATAATTCTAGTTAAAAATTGATTAATTCTGCAAAGGGAAAAAATTCCAAATTTAATATCTGTTGAGTAAAATAAAGAAATTTCAAGATACTTAAAGAGATTTTAATGAAATCTAGGGAATTTTGATATACTTTAAATAATTTTTAGACATTTACATCAGATTTAAACAATTTTAAAGAATTTCAAGTAATTTTAAGAGAATTTAAGGAATTTAATTTTACTTCCTCTCTACATTAAAATAAATTTCTCACCGAAAATCACTTAAAATGTCTTAAAATCTCTTAAAAATCCTTAGAATCTTTTGAATTCTTTTGAAATCCATTGAAATTCCCTAAAATCACTTGACATGAAATCTTTTAAAATTAAAAAAAGTCACTTAAAGTATCTAATGAAATCCGTTAAGATGTCTTGAAATCTTGCGAAAACTCTTTAAAATCCTTAAGATCTTTTAAACTCGTTTAAGAATTCTTTGAACTTCCTTATTATCAAAAAAAAAATTCCTTAAAATATTTTGAAATTTTCTAAAGTCACTTAAAGTCTGTATGAAATCCGTTGAAATTCATTAAAGTCACTAGAAATCCCTTAAGGGCATTGGATTAAAGTTTTAAGCTCAAAATTCCATTCTCCATTTTACTTAACAAAAATCACAGATAAATATTTTTTCGCTCTCTAGCGCTAATCTTTTTTCAAATATAAGATTTAGTTCCGATACTTTTTTTATAAAACGGTGAATTCAAAGTCTAGCTTCAAAATTCAATATTTTCATTTTACTTAAAAAAAATTGAATTAGATTTTTTTCGCTCTGTACGCATAATTTAAGTAAAAATTGATTAATTCTACAGAGGGAAAAAATTCCAAATTTTATATTTGTTGAGTAAATTGAAGAAATCGAATTTTTAGATTAGAACTTGGCTCCAACACCCTTAATGAATAAAAGAAACTGAAAAAAATAATGAATGAATGAATATAAATGAATTTTTAGGATGGATCTTGGGACAAACGCTGACAGAGTGAACCAAGAACTTCATGATTTGGAAAAAGGTCAATCTGTGATGGTATCAATGGCGGATCACGTGCTTGACACGAAAAAAAGAGTAGAATATGGTGTTCATCAAATTTTATTGGAAGTTGGCGATTTGCTCAAAGCTCAAGGAGCGAATATTAATAATACACTGAATACCAGATTTGATGGAATATCAAATGATATAATGGACAATCAAAATGGAGCCTTGGCTAATTTGACGACAAAAATGGAACAAGAAATGAATCAAGTATGGAGGCAAATAAATGTTATGTACCAACAAATGATGTCGAGTGCTCAAGCTCTCGATAAATTACATAAACAAAATGAAGCTTATGTCAATGGCACAACTTCCACAATGGGTGGAATGGAAAGCAAGGTAATATATATATATATATAATTTTATTTCTATTATTTACAATTGCTAAATCTTTAGAAAAAGTTCTAGCTCCGCATATTGTTGCGTCTCGGTCTATTGCCGCGTAAATCACGTACAAATTGATTAAAACTCTCGACATTTGCACGAATTTCGTCGACATATTCTTCGGTCAGTTGAACATACTTGCGTTTATCCAAGTTTATAGAATAATATTTGTGATTCAAAATTATTGGATAAAAATGGAACTCGTCAGTCATTCCCTTAAATATACCGAATTCGATTATTGCACGAGCGTGAGGAAGTCCACGTTGACGAATCTCATGATTTTCATTATAATAATAAGGCTCAGGAAGATTCATGCGTTGAGGTTCAAAAATCTCTCCAAGTGGTGGACGACTCCTACCAGACTGTAAACTTATTTCTGCAACAAGAAGTAACAATTTTCCTGCTATAAAATAATATAATGAAAATAATAATAATGTCATTTACAATAGCAAAATATTTATATTATAATCTGTAAATTTTGGAGACATTTTGTGAAACCATTTTTTTTATAGAGAGGAATTTCAAAAGATTTTTATTACTCAAAAGATTTCGTAGAATTTAAAAGGATTTTTTAGGAATTTTCTGATTTTTAAAAGATTTTGTGGATTTTTAAGGATATTGTGGAATTTTTTCAGAATTTTAAATATTTTTCAGATATTTTCCCAAATTTTAACGAATTTCAAAAGGTGTCTAAGAATATTTTAAGAGACTTCACCGAATTTTGAAGAATTTCGAAGTTTTTTGTAAAATTTTAAGAGACCAGCAAATGACCATGTGCGCTATTATTTTGTTTTCCTTATTACAATTTCAAATCATTCAAAAATCAATCAAGTTTGGACTTTCAAGGAATTTAATGAAATTTATTCTGATTTTCAGAAATTTTAAGGTATTTCACCTGTTATTGGGGTTTTATAGAATCTAAAGAAATTTAATGAATATAAAAATCTTATAAAGAGTTTTCATTGTATTTTCAGGTAATTCAAAGCATTTATCGAAATTTCATGGGATTTTAAATAATTTTAAAGGATTTAACGATATTTTGTGTAATTTTAAGTAATTTGAGAAACTTTTATACATTTTACGAAAGTTCATTACATTTTAAGGGTTTTTAAGAGATTTAATGAGATTTCACGGAATCTTGAAAAATTTTAAGGAATTTAAATCGGCTTTAAGAAATATATTTAAAGTCTCACAATTGTTAAAGTTATGAAATTAAAATTATGAAATTCTTAAAGTTATGAATTGAATTTATGGAATTAAATTAAAAAATTTAAATTTAATTCTAAGATTTCACTGAATTTTCAGGAATTTCAAGAGATTTCATGGGATTTTACGTAATTTTAAGTAATTTTGAGGAATTTGAACTGATTTTGAATGATGTTAAAGGGATTTTAAGATAATGTATGGGAATTTTACAAGATTTCATGAGATTGTCAGGAATTGAAAAGAATTTTATGAAACATAGGATTTTAAATAACTTTAAGGGATTTATCCATATTTTATGGAATTTTAAGTAATTCTAAGGGATTTTACTATTTTTTATGATATATTAAATAATTTTAAAGACTTTGAATGGATCCCATAAATTTTACAAAATTTCAGTAGACTTTCAGAAATTTTAAGAGATTTAATGATACTTTATGGTACTTTGAGTATTTCTAAGTAATTGTGAATAATTTCAAGTGAATTTAGGAAATTTAAAGAAATTTCACAAAATTTTGAAGGATAATAAAGACATTTTAAGAAATTTTATAAAATCCATGAAGATTTCTGAAATAGATAACGAATTACAAGATTTTATATTTCAAGAATTAAAAATTCTCAATTACTTTTTCTACTAGCAAAAGATGTACAACAATGTGTATATTTGTTTATATTTACCAATCGAGTGCAGAAAAACTGCTAGCGTTAAAAAGAAACCACCAATAATGAGACGCATTTTTTATTGACGAATTATAATTCTTACAAGTTGCTACGAACTCTGAGACTTTACTACTTCTTCAACGTGTTTAAAATAATGACTGACATATATAATAATTTTTTTTTATCTCACCAATGAAATATTTTGTGAAATTGTAAACACTATTTAGCAAATTTACGACGTCTTTATTTCTTAGTCGTTAGTAGGGATATTAAATTTTGAAACATACATCGTAATTTAAACATAAATCTTGATTTCTTTTATCTCATTTATGAAATATGTGGTGAAATTATAAGCATTTTTTGCAAATTCATGACGTCTATTTTTTTTAGTCGCTGGTAGATAAAACATCGTCTAAACACACACAAAATGCCTCAGTTTAAAATTTTTATTTGCTTTCAGTGTTTACAACTAAAATTCCTCCACATTTTGATAATGATAAGGTTTAATTATTGATAAAACACTTTGATAACTTCTGTTGTATCAGAAAAAATTTAGACATTTTCTACCATGAAATTTATTATTTTTTTTATTTTGTATAATAATTTGTATAACTCTTCTGCCTACAGTAACAAAAAACGTTTTTGAAGCGTTTCAAATAGATTCAGAAAGGTTTTTTTATAAATCAAAAAGTTCTATATAATTATTAGTTTCTTTTTTAAATTTCAGGTGGGAGAAATAACAAAAAGGATGTCAGAAGTGGATGAGAATTTGAATTACCTCTTGGGACGATTATCTCTCGTGACTCAAGAATTCAACCAAATAAAAAGTGGCCTTGGAGCAGCTTTGGATAATATTAAAGCGTCCTTCAAAGAAGTTCAGGAAAAAGCAAATGATTTGACTCCAGGACCTCATCCAGTTCCGGAAAATTATAAAGAGCTAGATGAATCCAAACCCGATAAACCTACACCGGAAATAATCAGCTAAGGCCCTATAAAATAACGAAAACCTCACAAAATATCACCTCATTAAAAATTTTCAATCAAATTTTATTAATCCTTTCGATTTCGAAGCGTTTTTAAGGGTGTTGGAGCCAAGTTCTAATCTGAAATTCTAAAAATTCACTTTCTTCATTTTACTTATCAAATATTAAATTTGGAAATTATTCCTTCTGTAGAATTAATCCCTTTTTAACAAGAAAATATATTATTCAAAATCTTTTAAAATATCCTAAACATCTCTTAAAATTTCCTGTAATGCTTCAAAATTCCATAAAACATTTTAAAATGCACAAAAACTTCTTTAAATTATTGGAAACCTATTGAAATCCCTTAAAATCTGTTGAAATTCTAAAAACATCTTTAAATATCTAAAAATTCCACAACAATATTTAAAATTCCCCAAAACTGTATTAAAATCTCTTAAAATTCTTACATTTTTTTTAAATTTCTTTATAATTCTACGAAAAACTTTTAAATCCCTTAAAATACTTAAAAAAAAAAACTTTTATAATTTTTTTAAAACTTTTCAAAATTCCCTAAAATTGCACAAAATCTTTTATAAATGATAAAAATTTTGTGAAATCCTTTAAAATTCTATGAGGAAATTTTTTATTTTTTAAAATCACTTTAAAATAATTTAAATTTCCTAAAAGTTTTCCATACCTTTTAAAATTCTTTCACATTCCACGAGAAACTTTTAAATTCCTTAAAACTCTTTGAATTCTATAATCATTCTTAAATTCCTTTATAATTCCACGAAAAATCTTTAGAAATCATAAAAATCTCATAAAATTATTTAAAGTTTCTCAAGGATCTTTAAAATTCCTTTAAATTTTTTGAATTCCCTAAACTTCCTTAAAAATCTCTCAAAATGTCATGTTGGAACCAAGTTCTAATTAAATAATTCGATTTCTTCATTTTGCTTAACAAATATTAAATTTGAAACTTTTGCCTTCTGTAGAATTAATCAATTTTTACCTAGAATTATGCGTACAGAGCGAGAAAATATCTAATTCAAATATTTTTTAAATGAAATGAAAATAATGAATTTTGAATTTTTCGTTTCTTGCAAAAAGTATCGAAATGAAATATTTTTTCGCTCTGTATGCAGTCTGATATTTGAAAACAAATTAGTGCTATAGAGCGAAAAAATATTTACCTATAATTTTCATGAAGCAAAATGGAGAATGAAATTTTGAGTTTAACACTTGGCTCTAACGCCCTTAAGAGTTTTCCAAAAATAATATTTTCAAAACTATTCCCAAATGTTTTAATCCCAGAAACGCTCCAAAAAAGCTTTCTTTTTAAATCAAAATTACTTATTTTTTTACGTCGAAAAATCTCGTAATGTGAAAAAAAACGCATAGATACATTTTTATAATTATAGTGTTTTATATTCTGATATAAAAATATAAGACCCACGATATTTGAATAATCGATGAATTGTACAACGAGATATTTTTTGAAACCGATCACGAAGTTTCCTAAAATTTTATTTTATATCCTTCAAAAGGCATTTACTATCTACAATAAATAATGAAAACCAACGAAAAAGCTTTTGAGAAACAAAATACGAAAAGTGTCGATTGTCGAGTAATTTTAATTTAAAAAAAAAATTGATCTTCGTTTTCAGTAATTTTTGTTGCGATTCGACACTTTTGTGTTTATATCTCTGGAAAAGTATGCAGCTCAGTATCAAACTCATAGGAAATTTAGTATTATATGTATTTGTACGCCTCTTTATAGGATGTAAGGTTTTTAATTCTCCTCGATAAAAGGATTAGCCGTAGAGTCTAGAAAGTGAAAGTAGAGGAGTTTTTTTTCCCATTCAGTGGAGTGCTGAATGAAAATAAAAAGAAAATTTGTTGAAACGCTGATTTTTTTGCATTTCCTTAAAAAAAAAAGGATAAAGTTAAGATAAAAATTTTTTTTTGTTGATATTTTTATTCCAATAAGTCGAAAAAAAGACGTCAGACGCATAATTCTAGTTAAAAATTGATTAATTCTACATAGGGATAAAATTCCAACTTTAATATTTGTTAAGTAAAATGAAAATATTGAATTTTTAAATTAGATTTTGAATTCCTCGTTTTATGGAAAAAGTATCTAAATTAAATATTTTTTCGCTCTGTATGCAGTCTTATATTTGAAAAAAGATTACCGCTACAGAGCGAAAAGATATTTATCTGTAATTTTTGTTGAGTAAAATGAAGAATGGAATTTTGAGCTTACCACTTGGGTCCAACGTCCTTTTAAGTCGACTTATTATTAAACTTGCATAATTTCCACGGTGAATGGAATAAAAATCAAGGCAAAAAATATACATTGAATAATTTTAGTATTTAATTTAATTTTTATTATTTATATTTGCTGAGTCTTCAAAAACAGTTCTAGTAACGTAATACAGGTATTAATTCAGCATTTCCTCTACTATTTCGAACATAAGGTAGTCTGCTCAGTTGATGATACATGCGCTTAAACAAGTTAATAACATAATACTTATGATTCGTCATTATTGGATAAAAATGGATGTTGTCAGTCATTCCATAAAATATATTATCTTCGATTATTGGATGAGTGTTTGGAAGTCTCCTATGACGAATCTCACCATTTTCATTATAATAGTAAGGCTCAGGAAGATTCATGCGTTGAGGTTCAAAAATCTCTCCAAGTGGAGGACGACTATTACCAGACTGTAAACTTAGTTCTGCAACAAGGAGTAACAATTAATTAATTAATTGATTAATTTTTTATTTTTAAACAAACTTACTTTTTGAAAAAAGTTATAATTTTTTATACTCACCAACTGAGTGAAGAAAAACTGCCAGTGTCAAAAAGAAACTAATAAGACGCATTTTAAAATTATTGTTGAGTTTTTAATGCTAATTCTCACAAATTGCCACGAACACTGAGGCTTTACTATTTTTTCAGTACGTTTAAACAGTATCAATTATTTTTTTCTCTCACTGCCGAAATATAGCAAATAACAATGTTTATATTTCTCAATTATAACGACTGAGATAATGAAGACGCTCTTACCTATTTATATTTATTGCTTGTTTCCTCGTTTTCTTTCTTCTATTCTATTTATCTGCAGGGGGAGATAAATAGAATTATCTTACTGTGCTACTAAACAGAGTTTTTCCGGTATATAAGATGTGTGACATGATGTGACACAATCGCTGGTAAATTAAGACATTAAATTTTGAAATATAAAACGATGTTTCGTAAAATTTTTTAAAATCCCTTTAATATCGTTCAAAATTCTTAACATTACTTAATATTCTATATAATCTGGTAAGATCCCTTAAAATTATTCAAAACCCTTCAAATGTCATGAAATCCATTAAAATTCCTGACAATCCAATGGAATTTCGTAAAACCCCTTGTAATTCCTTAAAAAAGAACTTAATATCTCATAAAATATTGTAAAATATCTTACAAGTATTTCAAATTCCATGAAATTCCATAAAATCCTGTAAATTTCGTAAAATTACTTAGAATCTCTCAAAATATCATCAAATCCCATAAAATTACTTAAAATTCTATAAAATCATATGAAATTCCTTTAAGTTTCGTAATATCACTTGAGATTTCTTAAAATTACTCTAAATTCTATGAAGTTTCATTGAACCTCTTCAGATTATTCAAAATTCCATGAAATCTCGTTAAATACTTAAAAATACTTGAAAATTCAATGAATCTCAACAAATCTCTTAAAATTTATGAAAATAAAAGTCCCTCAAATTTCTTATTATCATAAAATACCTTAAAATCCCTTAAAATTACTTAGAATTCCCAAAAATATCATCAAATCCCACAAAGTTACTTAAAATCACATGAAATTTCCTAAAATTCCTAAAAATCCAATTAAATCTTGTAAATCCCTTGAAATCTCTTGAATTCAAAAAATATAAAATCTCCGCAAAAATATTCAATAAAATATCGTAAGATCCCTTAAAGTTCCATGAAATTTAGTAAAATTACTTAAAATTACTCAAAATACCATGAAATCTCATTAAAATTCTTAAAATTCCTAACAATCCAATGAAATCTCCTAAATCCTTTGAAATCTCAATGGTCGTTAAAATAACTTAATATTCTATGAAATATCGTAAAATCTCTGAAAATTACTTCAAATTTCTGTGAAATCAATTAATATTTTTTAAATCTCAATAAACTTCGAAAATCCTTTTAAATTCCTTGATAATATTCAAGGTTCCATGAAATCTCATGAAATCTTATGAAATCCCTTGAAATTACTCAATGAAAATTATAGATAAATATTTTTTCGCTCTGTACGCATAATTCTAGTTAAAAGTTGATTAATCCTACAGAGGGAAAAAATTCCAAATTTAATATTTGTTGAGTAAATCAAATGAAAACTCTTTATTCAATGTTGATGTGCTTTAAATTTCTTTAGATTCTATAAAATTCACATAACTGTTAAAATCCGTTAAAATTTTTGAAAATCAAAATAAATTTCATAAAATTCTTTGAAATACCGAGAAATACTTTAATGTTTCTAAACTTTAAATATTTTCTGTAAAATTCGTATTCTCTGTTTTAATAATCTTTTTGAAAACGTAAATAGTCTGAAGATTGTTTTAAAATTCGATATACCGGACAAATTTCTTCTAATAAATAACTACAAATTTTAATTATTTTCGAAACTTTGAAATATTTTTTTGGATATTTTTATTCCAATAAATAGAAGAAAATCGTAGACGTCTGATACTTGAAATAGATATAAAATGAAAATATTGAATTTTGAAATTAGATTTTGAATTCCTCGTTTTATGCAAAAAGTATCGAAACTAAATATTTTTTCGCTCTGTATGCAGTCTTATATTTGAAAAAAGATTACCGCTACAGAGCGAAAAAATATTTATCTGTAATTTTTGTTGAGTAAAATGAAGAATGGAATTTTGAGCTTACCACTTGGGTCCAACGTCCTTTTAAGTCGACTTATTATTAAACTTGCACAATTTCCACGGTGAATGGAATAAAAATCAAGGCAAAAAATATACATTGAATAATTTTAGTATTGAATTCAATTTTTATTATTTGTATTTACTGAATCTTCAAAAAAAGTTCTAGTGACGTAATACAGGTATTAATTCAGCATTTCCTCTACCATTTCGAACATAAGGTAGTCTGCTCAGTTGATGATACATGCGCTTAAACAAGTTAATAACATAATACTTATGATTCAATATTATTGGATAAAAATGGATGTTGTCAGTCATTCCATAAAATATATTATCCTCGATTATTGGATGAGTGTTTGGAAGTCGCCTATGACGAATCTCACCATTTTCATTATAATAGTAAGGCTCAGGAAGATTCATGCGTTGAGGTTCAAAATCTCTCCAAGTGGAGGACGACTATTACCAGACTGTAAACTTACTTCTGCAACAAGGAGTAACAATTAATTAATTAATTGATTAATTTTTTATTTTTAAAGAAAAATTAGTTTTTGAAAAAAGTCATAAAATTGTGTTTATATTTTTTTCTATACTTACCAATTGAGTGAAGAAAAAGTGCTAGTGTTAAAAAGAAACTAATGAGACGCATTTTGTAATTAATGCTAATTCTCACAAAATTTCCACTAAATCTGAGGCTTTATTCTATTTTAAGTATGTTTAAACAGTATTAATATATTTTTTTTCGCACTGATGTAATATTGCATATTACGATGTTTATTTATCCTCAATCGCTGGTTATACAAACATTAAATTTTGAAATATAAAACGATTTAGATAATTTTTGTATGAATACTATAGCAATTATGATCTTGTATTTTATAAATATTAGCAATTTTTCGTTTTTGCAGAAAAAAATAAATCAATAAATAAATAATTTTAAAAAATAAATAAAATATATTTAAAAATAATAATAATAATAGTTTGTTATAAAATTCCTTAAAATGCCTTTATTATCCTTGAAATTGTGTTTGAAATTCCATTAAATTTTGTAAATTCACTTGATATTTCTTAAAATTACTCAAAGTCCCATGAAATCTGATTAAATTTCTAAAAAAAATTCTTCAAAATCCACACTGAAATTTCTTAAAATCCCTTGAATTTCTTTAAAGTTCTTAAAATTACTAAAATACAAAATATCGTAAAATCCCTTAAAATTACTTACAACCCCATACAATATCCGTAAATGTCAAAATCCCATAAAATATTTGATATTCCTTGTTTTTCCATAAAATTCCTTAAAATTCCACGACCTATCCTTATAACTCAAAAAAATACTTAAAATCCTATGAAATCCCTTAAAATTCCTGAAAATTCAATGAAATGTCGTAAATGCCTTAAAATTCCTTAAGTCATTAAAATAACTTAATATCCTATGAAATATCGTTCAATCTCTAAAAATTATTTTAAATTTCCTGCAATTTTGTAAAATCCTTAAAAATTTTAAGGGAATTGTGAGATTTTACAGACTTTTAAAAGACTTTATTGGCATTTGTAATAATAATTTAAATTTTTAAATAATTTAAATAATTTTAAGGGATTTCAAGAAAGTTTTCTGATTTTTAAAAGATTTTATGGAATTTTTAAAAATGTTATAGAATGTTATGTCAAGATTTGATTTTAATTTTATATTTAGAATTTACCCTTTAACTGTATACCTATCTTCCTCGTTTTGCTGAAAAATCTTAAAAAGTCTAGCACAGTCTTTCAAGAAATTTGATGTGGGATGAGGATGTCAATGAATTTAACTAAATAAGTTGTAAACTTTGTTTATTAAATGTCAAATACAATCAAGGGGTGTAATCTTTCTAACGTGAGTGAGGCAGCTCCTTCAGTTTACCAGGTTCTCGGCAGATATCTTAAACACACAAATCTTTTCATAAATACGTGCTCGACACTTAAAATTGTCTGCAAAATAATAAGTAGAACTCACGTACCTTATTTTAAGTGGTTGTTCATGTTGATTGGTCTAGACGTCGACAAACTATTCCTCAATTCCTTGATCATCTATTTTTTAAGAAAGGATTGAAGGTTCGTTAGCATTTAACGACGATTTCACAGATTGATTCAACAATAGAAATTAAAATACTTTAGTGTATTTCGCAGGTAGACGACATTATACGGTTGAATTATTGAATTGCTCTGAACTACTTGAACTGCTTGAACCTGAACTTGAACTGGACTGACTTGAAATTACTTTCTTAGTCTACTATGGCGATATTTAATTGGGAAATCTTTATCTTTTACATATAGGTTTATTTCTATCGGGATGCAACCTAGAATCTGTCTGTCAGTTTTCATGTGGTGGCGGACAGTGGGGGAAGTCACCACCGATGATTTTTTGTATGCTCGCATGGTGGCGGTTTCGTAGGCGTTATCAACTAAGAATTTGTTTATTTATCTGTCGATTTGATATTTGTTACAGGATATATGCTTATGCAATGTTCTCATTTTATGCTTTTCAGTGAATTTTGTTATTATAATTGCTAAGTTGCACAGGTTATAAATTAATTATTATTATTAATTAACTATTAATTAATTAGTAATTGTAAAAGCGTCATTCTTCATGACAAGAAGTTGACGAGATTTCAAATACTTTTAAACGATAAAAAGATATTTTAATTGTTATCCTAAAATTTTTAAGAATTTCAACAAGTTTTTGGGAATATTAAGAGATATTCTCAAACTTTAAGAGATTTCGAAATTTTCTCCTGAAATTTTAAGTGATTTAGAAACGATTTTGGGATTTTTAAGTCTTTTCGTTGAATTTCGACATTTAAAAAGATTTCTGAGAATTTGAAGGGATTTTAAATTCAATAACGGAAATTTCAAGAATTTTAAGAGAATTGTGAAATTTTAATAATTTTTAAAACACTTTATTGACATTTTTAAAGATTTTATGAAATTTTATGAGATTTTGAATAATTTTAAGTGATTTCAAAAAAGTTTTCTGATGTATAAAAGATTTTATGAAATGTTTAAGATTTTCATGGAATTTAATGATATTTTTAATACTTTTAATGGATTTTAAAGGATTTAAAAGGTTTTTAAATGTTATCCTAGAATTTTTAAGAATTTCAACAAGTTTCTGGGAATTTTTACAAATTTTCCCGTTGATATTTTTATTCCAATAAGTCGAAAAAAATCGTCAGATTAGATGTCTGATACTTCAACGAAATGTAAAATGAAAATAATCAATTTTGAAGTCAGATTTTTAATTCTTCGTTTTATGCAAAAAGTATCGAAAGTAAATATTTTTAGAATTAAAGAAAATCCTTTAGAATTCCGCGAAAAGCTTTAAAATCCCTTAACATGCGGTAAAGATTTCTTAAAATTCTTGAAAGTCTCTTGAAATTCCTTAAACTTCTACAAAATCTTTTATAAATCATCAAAATTTATTGAAATTTATTTAATTCCATGAAGAAATTTTAAATTCTTTAAACTTACTTAAAAATAATTAAAATTTCTTTAAATTTTGACATGCTTTTTAAAATCCTTTTAAATTCCACGAGAATATATATAATTCCTTAAAATCCCTTAAAATTCTTATAAGTTTCTTGAATTCCTTTATAATTTTTGAAAACTTTTCAAAATTCCCTAAAATTCCACAAAATTTTTAGAAAATCATAAAAATCTCGTTAAATCCTTTAAAATTTCTCAAGGAACTTTAAAATTCCTTAAAATTCTTTGAATTTACTAAACTTCCTTAAAAATCTCTTTAAATTTCCTGTTATCCTTCAAAATTCTATAAAATAATTTCAGAATCTCTTAAAATGTACAAAAATTTCTTAAAATTAATGGAAACCTATTGAAATCACTTAAAATTCACTGAAATCTTTTGAAATTCCTAAAAACATCTTTAAATATCTTAAAATTCCACTACAATATTTAAAATTCCATGAAACCTTTATAATTATTTTACAAAATCGTTTACAAAACATAAAAATCTCGTGAAATTTTTTAAAATTCATAAAGTGCATTAAAATAAAAAAAAAATAAAAATAAAAAAAAACTCTTGAAATAAAAAATCTCACAAAATCCTTTAAAAATCAAAAATGATTTTAAAATTTGTTAAATTCGATTTCTTCATTTTACTCAACAAATATGAAATTTGGAATTTTTTCCCTGTGTAGAATTAATAAATTTTGAACTGGAATTATGGTTACAGAGCATGAAAATATATCATTCGAATATTTTTTAAGTAAACTGAAAATATTGAATTTTGAAGTTAGATTTTGCATTCTTCATTTTATGCAAAAAGTATCGAAATTAAATGTTTTTTCGCTCTGTACGCAGTCTTATATTTGAAAAAAGATTAGCCCTACAGAGCGAAAAAGTATTTATCTGTAATTTTCGTTGAGTATAATGAAGAATAGAATTTTGACTTTACTACTTGGGTCCAACGTCCTTTTAAATCGACTTATTATTAAATGGCACAATTTCCACGATGGATGGAATGTCGAAAGCAAGGTAAAAATATATATTAAATAATTTTATTATTTTATTTTATTTTTATTATTTATATTTGCTAAATCTTCAAAATTACTTCTAGTAACGTAATACAGGTATTAATTCAACTTCTCGGAAAATATTTCGAACATCAGGTAGTCCGCGCACACGAAGATACACGCATTGCTTCAAATTTATAACATAACATCTTTCATTGAAGAATATTGGATAAAAATGGATGTTGTCAGTCATTCCATAAAATATATTACTTTCGATTATTGGATGAGCGTTTGGCAGTCTCCTATGACGAATATCACCAATTTCATTATAATAGTAAGGCTCAGGAAGATTCATGCGTTGAGGTTCAAAAATCTCTTCAAGTGGAGGACGACTATTACCAGACTGTAAACCTACTCCTGCAACAAGAAGCAACAATTGATTAATTTTTTAATTTTAAAGAAATTTACTTTTTGAAAAAAGTCATAAAATTGTTTTTATATTTTTTTATACTTACCAATTGAGTGCAGAAAAACTGCCAATGATAAAAAGAAACTAATGAGACGCATTTTGTAATTAATGCTAATTCTCACAAATTGCCACGAGCACTGAGATTTTACTATTTTTTCAGTATTTATATAGTTTTTCTTCTCGCTGACGAAATATACCTAGCAAATAGAGATATTTATATTTATCAATCGCTGGTAAAGACATTAAATTTTGATAATTTTGATAAATATAATAAATTTTAATAAAGTTAGATAAAATTTTGCTATGAATTTAAAATCACAAAACGAATCTAATCAAAATCCACGCTTTTGGGCTTTGTTGACGAGACAAATAAATTAGGTGTATATTATTAAAAATCAGAAAACTTTTTTGAAATCCCTCAAAATTATTAGAAATCTTATAAAATTTTATAAAATGCTTGCAAATAAAAATAAATATGTCTTTCAAAAGTCACTAAAATCTCTTAATTTTTCTACAATTCTTGGAAATTTCATGACTGCATTTAAAATCCCCTAAAATTCTCAGAAACCTCGTGAAATTCTTTAAAATTCTACGATAAAATTGAAAAATCCTTTAAAATATTAAAAATCCCTTAAAATCTCAAAATCCTTTCTAACATGCTTAAAATTTTACGAAATACCTTCGAAATCTCTTAAAGTTTGAGGTAATCTCTCCAAATCCCCAGAAACTTTTTGAAATTCTTTAAAATCCTATAATAACAATTAAAATACCTTTTTAATTGTTATTAATTATTTTTAATCCTCTAAAATACACTAAAAGTATTAGAACTCGCATTAAATTCCATGAAATCCTTAAAAATTACATTAAACCTTTTAAAAATCAGAACAAGCTGTTGAAATTCCTTAAAATTTAAAATTATTAGAGATCTCATGAAATTCCACGACAAGACTTAAAAATCCCTTAAAATCAAAAAATTCTTTCTAAATCTCTTAAATTTTATACGAAAAACCTTCGTAATCTCTTAAAGCTTTTTGAAATTCTTTTAAATTTTATGATAACAATTAAAATACCTTTTTAATTGATATTAATCCTTTTTAATCCTCTAAAATAAATTAAAAGTATGAGAAATATCAGTGAATTCTATAAAATCTTTTAAAAATCAGAAAAATCTGTCGAAATTCCCTAAAATTTAAAATTACTAGAAATCTTTTGAAATTCCACGACAAAACTTCAAAATCTCTTAAAATCCCAAAATGCTTTCTAAATCTTTTAAAATTCTCAGACACCTTTGAAATTTCAAAATTCCTCGAAATTCCACGACAAAACTTTAAATCCCAGAAACCTTTCTAAATTTGTTCAAATTGCACGAAAAAATTTCCAAATCCCTTAAAGTTTGATAAAGTCTCTTAAAATTCCCAGAAACTTCTTGAAATTCTTTAAAATTTTAGAATAACAATTAAAATACCTTTTTATCTTTTAAAATACATTAAAGGTATTAGAAATATCATGAAATTCCTTGAAATCCTTTAAAATTACATAAAATCTTTTAAAAATCAGAACAATCTGTTGAAATTCCTTAAAATTATTAGAAATCTCATGAAATTCCGCAAACAATTCTAATTGAAAGTCTTGATTGACCGGATTGATTCGGATTACAATTCTGGATTGCTTTTGATTGGGTTTCGGATTAAAAAATTCCTTCGGATTAAATCGGGATGAAACTGTCTGGTTCAGATACAAATTCCGGAATGATCTGGATTGATTCGGATGGACAGGACTAATTTGGATTGAAAGTTCTGATTGATTCTGATTGTTTCTATTATTTACAATAAATTGCTAAAATTTCAGAAAAAGTTTTAGGTCCGAATATTAATCGTTGCGTCTCGATGAAGTTCCACCACGACGTAAATCACGCATAAGTTGAAAATAACGCCGCTCCACATTAGCACGAATATGGTCGACTTCTTCTTCAGTCAGCTCAACATACTTGCGTTCAACTAAGCTTATAACATAATATTTGTGATTCTAAATTATTGGATAATAATGGATGTCGCCAGTCATTCCCTTAAATACACCTCTTTCGATTATTGAACGAGCTTCAGGAAGTCCACGTTGTGAATCTCATGATTTTCATTATAATAATAATAAGACACAGGAAGATTCATGCGTTGAGGCTCAGGAATCACTCTTAGTAGTTTACGATTACTTCCAGTCTGTAAACTTACTTTTGCAACAAGGAGAAACAATTCATTAGTTTTTTATTACATTCTCATCAGAGAGAATGTATTAGATTTGTGTAAAATTTGACCCCCCCAGTTTTCATCAAATGTCCACGTTTTGGGACCCCCTGAACCCGAAAAACATGTTTTTACGAATGTGTCTGTCTGTCTGTATGTAAATTTTAGTTTGTCAGCACGATAACTTTCGAAAGAATTGACCGATTGGATTGTCCTTTGGTATACTCTTTTAGTGTCCCAAAATGAAGGTCAAGTTCGTTGGCCAGCCATTTTGGATAAAAATTCAAAAAGTTGGACCATTTTGAAAATTTTTGAAACCACTTTTTTTTTTAATTTAAAAATTCTAATGACGGATGTTCGTAGTACTCAAAAAGACGAACAATTTTTCTTAATTTACGTTTATCTTTCTCAATTGCTAGTAATGATTTTAATTTTGGGATTTGTTTATGAGACAAATAAATTAGGCGTATATTATCTAAGACGTAGAATTTTCGAGAGAATAAACTAATTTCTACTTCCTATTGATAGAATAAACAAAAAATTTATTTGGAAAAATAAAAGCAATTTCAGACGTGAAAAAAAGGAATAGAATACGTATTGAAAGGGAAGCAAGATAAAAACTATTTTCTATATGAAATATATATGTTTGTTGAGTAAAATGAAGAAATCTAATTTTTAGATTAGAACGTGGTTCAGCACAAGTGTTTCATTCTCTATTTTACGCAATGAAAATTATAGGTAAATATTTTTCGCTGTGTAGCACTAATCTTTTTTCAAATATCAGACTGTATACAGAACGAAAAAGATATTTAATTTCGATACTTTTTGCAAAAAACGAAGAATTAAAAATCTAACTTCTAAATTAAATATTTTCATTCTTCTTAAAAAATATTTGAATGAGATATTTTCTCGCTCTGTACGCATAGTTATAGTTAAAAATTGATTAATTCTACAGAGGGTAAAAATTGCAAATTTAATATTTGATGAATAAAACGAAGAAATCGAATTTTTAGATTAGAACTTGACTCTAACTCCCTTAATAATTTTCTTCATTTATTACCTTTAATTATCAGGTTCTGAATTTCCAGAAAAAGTTCTAGGGCTGCGTATTGCGTCTTCCTCCATTCTGTGAAGTGCGACGTATTTGATGTATATATTGCATTAACAACTCATGTTTTTGACGCATCCGCTCGACATCTTGTCCTGTCACTTCGTAATACTGCCGTTCACGCAAGTTTATAATATAATAATTATGATTCAAAATTATTGGATAAAAATGGAGGTCGTCAGTCATTCCCGCAAAAAAATTATCGTCGATTATTGGACGAAAGTGAGGAAATCTTCTATCCCGAATCTCACCATTTTCATTAAAATAATAAGGGTCAGGAAGACTCATGCGTTGAGGCTCAGGAATCTCTCTAAGTGGTTGACGATCATTACCAGACTGTAAACTGACTTCTGCAACAAAGAGTAACAATTGATTCATTTTTCATTTTTAAAAAAATTAGTGTATATTTTTTTATACCTACCAATTGAGTGAAGAAAAACTGCTAGCGTTAAAAAGAAACTGCCAATGAGATGCATTTTTTATTTATGAATGCTGATTCTTACAAATTGACTCGAACTTTGAGGCTTTGCTATTTTTTCAATATGTTTAAGTAGTAATAATTTTTTTTTATCTCACAGACAAAATATAGAGTTTTTACGACATTTATCATTCTGAATTGCTCGTAAATGTATTAAAGTTTACAATCCAAAACAATTTAGATATTTTTTTATGAATACATAATAAGTGCAATCAAGATTCAAGGTTTTGGTTTTTGTTTACGAGACAAATAAATTAGTTGTATATTATCTAAGACGTAGAATTTTCGAAAGAATAAACTAGTTTCTACTTCCTATTGATAGAATGAACAAAAAATTGATTTCGAAAAATAAAAGCAATATGAGACAAGAAATAAAGGAGTAGAATTATGGAATGGGAAGCAAGATAAAAAATGTACTCTATTTAAGGGCGTTGAATCCAAGTGTTAAACTCAAAATTGCATTCTCTTTTTTATTCAACGAAAATTAAAGACAAATAACTTTTTATTCTATGACACTAATCTTTTTTCAAATATAAGACTGCGTACAGAGCGAAAAAATATTTAATTTCGATATTTTTTGCAAAAAAAAAAAAAACAAAGAATTCAAAATCTAACTTTAAAGTTCAATATTTTCATTTTACTTAAAAAATATTTGAATTAGATATTTTCTCGCTCTGTGCGCATAATTCTAGTTAAAAATTGATTAGTTTTACAGAAAGAAAAAATTCAAAATTTACTATTTGTTGATGAAAATGAAGAAATCGAAGTTGTAGATTACAACGTAGCTCGACTGTAGCTCAAAATTTTATTCTACATTTTACTCAACGAAAATTATATGTAAACATTTTTTCCCTCTGTACGCATAATTCTAGTTAAAAACTAATTAATTATACATCGGAAAAGAATTTTAAATTTAATATTTGTTGAGTAAAATGTAGAAATCGAATTTTTAGAATAGAACTTGGCTCCAACACCCTTGAAAATGTTATTATTTTCTTGATTTATTGTCTTTAATTAACAGTTTCTGAATTTCCAGAAAAATTTTTAGGGCCGCATATTGCGTCTTCTTCCATTCCGTGAAGAACGACGTATTTGACGTAAATATTGCATTAAGTTCTCATGTTTTTGACGTATCCAGTTGACATCTTGTTCGGTCACTTCTAAATACTCGCGTTCAAGCAAGTTTATAAAATAATATTTACGATTTAAAATTATTGGATAAAAATGGAGGTCGTCAGTCATTCCCGCAAAAATATTATCGTCAATTATTGGACGAAAGTGAGGAAATCTTCTATCCCGAATCTCACCATTTTCATTAAAATAATAAGGGTCAGGAAGATTCATGCGTTGAGGCTCAGGAATCTCTCTAAATGGTTGACGATCATTACCAGACTGTAAACTGACTTCTGCAACAAAGAGTAACAATTGATTCATTTTTCATTTTTTTAAAAATGAGTGTATATTTTTTTATACTTACCAATTGAGTGAAGAAAAACTGCTAGTGTTAAAAAGAAACTGCCAATCAGATGCATTTTTTATTTCTGAATGCTGATTCTTACAAATTGATTCGAACTTTGAGGCTTTGCTATTTTCTCAATATGTTTAAGTAGTAATAATTGTTTTTATCTCACTGACCAAATATAGAATTTTTACAACATTTATATTTCTCAATTGCTGGCAGATATATTAAAGTTTACAATCCAAAACAATTTAGATAATTTTTTCATGAAAACATAATAAGTGCAATCAAGATTCAAGGTTTTGAGTTTTGTTTACACGACAAATAAATTAGTTGTATATTATCTAAGACGTAGAATTTTCGTAAGAATAAACTAGTTTCTACTTCCTATTGATAGAATGAACAAAAAATTAATTTGGAAAATAAGAGCAATCTGAGACAAGAAATAAAGGAGTAGAATTATGGAATGGGAAGCAAGATAAAAAATGTATTCTATTTAAGGGCGTTGGATCCAAGTGGTAAACTGAAAATTCCATTCTCCATTTTACTCAACGAAAATTAAAGATAAATAACTCTTTATTCTTTAACACTAATCTTTTTTCAAATATAAAACTTTGTACAGAGCTGATTCTTGCAAATTACTACGAAACTTGAGGGTTTACTATTTTCTTAATATGATTAAAAAAGAAATTAATTTTTTCTCTCACTGACGAAGAATAACAAATTTATAATGTTTATCTTTCTCAATAATTGGGGAAATATATTAAAGTTTACAATCCAAAACAATTTAGATAATTTTTTTATGAATAGATAATAAGGGTAATCAAGATTCAAGGTTTTGGGCTCTGTTTCAGAGACAAATAAATTAGTTGTATATTATCTAAGACGTATAATTTTCGAAATAATAAACTAGTCTCTACGTCCTATTGATAGAATGAACAAAAAATTGATTTTGAAAAGTAAGAGCAATCTCAGACACGAAAAAAAGGAATAGAATACGTATGGAATGAGAAGCAAGAAAAAAATATTTTTTATTTAAGGGCGTTGGACATAAGTGTTAAGCTCAAAATCCCATACTCCATTTTGCTCAACAAATATTAAATTTGGAATTTTTTCCCTATGTAGAATTAATCATTTTTTAACTAGAATTATGCGTACACAGCGAGAAAATATCTAACTCAAATATTTTTTTTTACAAATCGACGAATTCAAAATCTAACTTCAAAATTATATATTTTCATTTTACTTAAAAAATATTTAAATTCCATATTTTCTCACTCTGTACTCATAATTTTAGTTAAAAATTGATTAATTCTACAGAGGGAAAAAATTCCAAATTTAATATTTGTTAAGTAAAATGTAGAAATTGAATTTTTAGATTAGAGCGTGGATCGACATAAGTGTTCCATTCTCCATTTTACTCAACGAAAATTATAAATAAATATTTTTTCGCTTTAAGGCACTAATATTTTTTCAAATATCAGGCTGCGAACAGGTCGAAAAAATATTTAATTTCGATAATTTTTGCAAAAAACGAAGAATTAAAAATATAACTTAAAAATTCAATATTTTGATTTTACTTAACAAATATTGGAATTAGATATTTTTTCGCTCTGTACGCATAATTCTAGTTAATAATTGATTAATTCGACAGAGGGAAAAAATTACAAATTTAATATTCGTTGATCGTAAAATGAAGAAATCGAATTTTTAGATAAGAACTTGACTCCAACAAACCTTAACAATTTTAGTATTTTCTTCATTTATTGTCTTTAAGTTACAATTTCTGAATTTCCAGAAAAAGTTCTAGGGCCGAATATTGTGTCTTCTTATAAATTCGGTGAATTAGGACGTAAAAGTTGACTAAGCCGCTCGAGGCTCGTGATATAAACGCATACGGTTGACTTGTTGTTCGGTCACTTCTAAATATTGGCGTTTCATCAAGTTTATAACATAATATTTGCGATTCAAAATTATTGGATGAAAACGGATGTCGTCAGTCATTCCCTCAAAGAAATTATTTTCGATTATTTGATGAAGCATAGGATTTCTCCTATCCCGAATGTCACCATTTTGATTATAATAATAAGGCTCAGGAAGATGCATCCGTTGAGGCTCAGGAATCTCTTTAAGTGGTTGACGATGATTACCAGACTGCAAACTTACTTCTGCAAGAAAGAGTAATAATTGATTAATTTTTTATTTCTAAACAAATTTACTTTATGAAACAAGTCATAAGATTGTGATTATATTTTTTTAGACTTACCAATTGAGTGAAGAAAAACTGCTAGCGTTAAAAAGAAATTGCCAACAATGAGACGCATTTTTAATTTGCGAATTCTGATTCTTACAAATTGCTACAAATGTTGTGGGTTTGCTATTTTTGCAATATGTTTATATAGTATTAATAATTTTTTCTCTTACTGACGAAATGTAGCAAATTTAGAACGTTTATCTTTCTTAATCGCTGGTAAAGTCATAAAATTTAACAATCTGAAACAATTTAGATAATTTTTTTATGAATACGTAATAAAAGATTCAAAATTATGGGCTTTGCTGACGAAAAAAAAATAACTAGTCTCTACGTCCTATTGATAGAATGAACAAAAAATTGATTTTGAAAAGTAAGAGCAATCTCAGACACGAAAAAAAGGAATAGAATACGTATGGAATGAGAAGCAAGAAAAAAATATATTTTATTTAAGGGCGTTGGACTTAAGTGTTAAGCTCAAAATCCCATACTCCATTTTGCTCAACGAAAATTGTAGGTAAAAATTTTTTCGCTCTATAGGGCGATTCTTTTTTTAATGTATTACTGCGTACAGAGCGAAAAAAATATTTAATTTCGATACTTTAAGCATAAAATAAAGAAATAAAAATTTACCTACGAAATTTAATATCTTCATTTTACTTAAAAAATATTTGAATTAGATATTTTCTCGCTCTTAACGCAGAATTCTAGTTAAAAATTAATTAATGCTACATAGGGAGAAAATTCCAAATTTAATATTTGTTGAGTAAAATGAAGAAATCAAATTTTTAGATTAAAACCAAGTGTTGAGCTCAAAATTCCATTCTTCATTTTACTCAACGAAAATTATATGTAAACATTTTTTCCCTCTGTACGCATAATTCTAGTTAAAAACTAATTAATTATACATCGGAAAAGAATTTTAAATTTAATATTTGTTGAGTAAAATGTAGAAATCGAATTTTTAGAATAGAACTTGGCTCCAACACCCTTAAAAATGTTATTATTTTCTTCATTTATTGTCTTTAATTAACAGTTTCTAAATTTCCAGAAAAATTTTTAGGGCCGCATATTTCGTCTTCTTCCATTCCGTGAAGAACGACGTATTTGACGTAAATATTGCATTAAGTTCTCATGTTTTTGACGTATCCAGTTGACATCTTGTTCGGTCACTTCTAAATACTCGCATTCAAGCAAGTTTATAAAATAATATTTAGGATTTAAAATTATTGGATAAAAATAGAGTTCGTCAGTCATTCCCGCAAATAAATTATCTTCGATTATTGGATAAAGTTGAGGAAATCTCCTATGCTGAATCTCACCATTTACATTACAATAATAAGGAAAAGGAAGAATCATCTGTTGAGGCTCATGAATCTCTCTAAGTGGATGACGATTATTACGAGACTGTAAAATTAGTTCTGCAACAAAAAGTAATAATTGATTAATTTTTTATTTTTTAATAAATTAATTAATATATTTTTTATACTTACCAGTCGAGTGAAGCAAAACTGCTAGTGTTGAAAAGAAACCGACAATGATTGTTACAAATTGCCATTAACGATGCACTTTTTATTTACGAATTCTGATTCTTAGAAAATGTTGGCAAAAGCTAGTAGAGACATTAATTCTGAAACGATACAGATAATTTTTTATGACCATAATAAAAGAAAGTGTCCTCACTTATGGGCTTTGTAATAATAGCGATTATGTAAATGAAATATATTTTCTACGTCATAATATGAATAAAAAAATTTTTCTTGACGATTTTATAATTTGTCCACCGACAGTAACAGAAATTGTTTCAGAACGATAATGTGCCAAAATAATTCTGCTTTGTAATCAATTCAGAAAGGCTTTTTTTTTAATTTTAAAGATCTAATTAGTAATTTCCATTTTAAATTTCAGGTGGGAAAACGGGGTGGTCACAAGATTCAATTTTTTCTTTTCCCTGAATTTTCCCTGACTTTCAGACAAATTTTCCTGACATAAAAGTATCAAAATGCGAACAAATTTTCAGTAAAAATACTATTTAAATTTTTCAAAAATCTCGTATACCACTTTAAATATTTTGAAAATTAAAAAGCACTTCATACCATTTGAAATTCGTAAAAATTATTTAAATTTATGATAACCTTGGAAATCTTTTAAAATTCATTGCCAGAAATTCCTAGAAACATCTTAAAATTCCACTATAATTTTTAAAATCCTAGAAAATGTCATAAATTCTTTAAAATCTACTAAAATTCCTAAAAATCTCTTAAAATTTAATTACAATTTTTAAAATCCAATAAAATATCATAAATTCTTTAAAATCTATTAAAATTCCATGAAATCATTTACAATTTCACAAAATCTCTTAAGAATCATAAAAATCTTATGAAATCCTGTAAAATTCAATAAGGAACTTTGAAATTCCCTAAAATACATTAAAATCTCTAAATAAAAATTCTTGAAAACAAAAACCTCACAAATCTCTTAAAATATGTAAAAAAAAAACTTGTATAATTTTTGAAACCTTTAAAAATTTTCTAAAATTCCACAAAATCTTTAGAAAATCATAAAAATCTCGTGGAATTCTTTAAAATTTCTCAAGGGACTTTAAAATTCCATAAAATTCTTTAAATTCCCTAAACTTCCTTAAAAATCTCTTAAAATTTCATGAAGTCCTTTTAAAATTCAACTAAATCTTTTAAATATTATCCAAATTTCTTTTAATCCCTTAAAATTCCTAGAAAACGCTTAAAATTTTTGTAAATTATTGATTGATTTGGAAATTCCATTATATTCTACAAAATCTTTCATAAATAAAAAAAATCTTGTGAGATTCTTTAAAATTTCAATAAAAACCCTTAAAATCCATGTTAAAAAATAAAAATTTCTTAAAAATCTTCCAAGATTCTGAAAATCCTTTATAATTCCACCAAAAACTGTTAAATCTTTTAAAATACATTAAAATCTCTAAATAAAAATTCTTGGAAACAAAACACTCACAAAGTCCTAAAAAATAAAAAATAATTTTTGAAATTTTTTTTAATTCCACGACGAATATTTAATTTGAATCTTTAAAATCATTTTAAAAATGTCAAAATTACATTAAATTTTTACAAGCTTCTTAAAATTCTTTATAATTCCACGAAAAACTTCGAAATCTCTTAAAATATGTAAAGATCTTTAAAAATCTTGAAGATTTTGAAATTCCATAAAATTCTACAAAATCTTTTATAAATAAAAAAAAATTATGTAAGATTCTTTAAGATTTCACTAAAAACCCTTAAAATAACTGTAAAAAGAATTTTCTTAAAATTCGTCAAAATTCCACGAGAATATTTTATAATCCCTTAAAATTTCTTTAAAATCTTCAGCTTCTTATAATTCTTTATAATTCTACAAAAAACTATTAAATCATTGAAAATACATAAAAATCTCTTAAAATTTGGTAAAATTTCACAAAATCTTTTAAAAATCATAAAAATCTCATGAAATCCTTTCAAATTCCGCGAGGAAAATTAAAATCTCTTAAAATTACTTTAAAAAATCAAACTATTTTAAAATTCTCACAAGCCTTTTAAAATTTTTTAAACTTCCACAAGGAACTTTAAAATTCCTTAAAATTCTATTAAATCCTTTAAATATTATACAAATCTCTTGAAATGATTAGAAACCCAAAGAATTTCAAAGATTGCCTGGAAATTTTTTACAATCCTTCGAAATCTTTGGAGAATTTCTAAAAACAGTTAAATATATATATATATATA